>JABFFB010000020.1:0-147679 GCA_013623555.1 Fusarium nisikadoi
TATAAATAAGCTTTATTATATAAAATAAAATAGCTAAAATTCTAAAAAAAATATTTTTATATAACTTATAGCTATTTATATATAAAAGTATTTTTATTAAATTTTTAGCTATTTTATTTATAATAATAAAATACTATAAGGTAGGTTTTTTAATACTATACAGTGCAGTGCGTCGCTCGCTTGTCTGCGTCGCTCGCTTATCAACCACGTTATAAGGTTATATAATTAACCTTATAAATATCTGCAGTGCATTAGATGCTTAGTTTAGGGTTATTTTAAAGGGCCTAAAGGGCAAGAAGCATTCTAGCCTTATAATTTAGGTCTAATATATCTAGTAGTTAATAAATTAATTAATTAATTAAAAAGTTAGGTATAGGAGGGAAAAGTGGCATACATACTTAGATAGCATACATGCTTATTAAACATGTTAATATTAATCTTTAATATAATAATTTCTTATAAATGTTTTATTATATAAAATATTATAAAAATATTTAAAGCTTTATAGCCTAAAAAGAGGTATTATTTAATATTAAAGGTTAGGGAATATACTCTCTACTGCCCTTTACTCCCCTTTAGGCATGTAAAATAGTCCTTAGCTTGTATAAGAGTATTACCAACTCTATGGCTTCATCACAAAGGGCATGGAGCTCGTTGTCTAGAGTACATGCAACACTACAGAGGCCGCCTTCAACTTTGTTAGCTAAAGGTCTGGGTGGTGGCCAGTCTGACCGATCCTCTGGGCGTTTGGGAGAACTACTTCTTTGTAATAACTGGATTGATATATGCATTGAGGAGATAAAGGTCTTGGCATATGATCTGGTCACGGAAATACTGAGCTGCCTCAAGACTGATGTCAGCAACTTCCTATCTGGAAATACAAGCCGTTTATGAGTTAACTACGGGGGTACCCAATATAGTGTGTAGACTGCTCTTTAGAAACCCCTAGCTAGTGTCTTGAAAATAGGGCTACTCCAACTGTAGTTCTTTATGTCAAGCTCCTGGGGCTTTACTCTACCCTCTAAGTTTTTCCTAATACCAGAGGACTAAATAGTAACAGTAATAATAACAGTAGAGGTTTATTTTTAACAAGCACTAAGTTGCTCTTCTTAGGGTTTCCGCTACTAATGGCTCTTTCTTAGCAGATTTAGGATTTGGCTATTTGTTTCTCTTTGATATGGTGTTTTAGATATTAGTCTGCGGCTTATATAAACGTGTGTTTGTCTTGTTAATTCACTCCGTATAGTAAATAAGCAGACGGGGCAATAAACAACAAGATGGAGAAAGGCTAGGTTTACTAGAATCAGATATAAAGAAGGTCTATAAGACAGTAAATAAGATAAGTTTCATAGACAGTTTAACTAAAGAATAGGTGTTTTAAATAGAAATTTAAATAAAATAAAATAAAAATATTTCAAGTAGTATATTTATTAAGAATAAATCTTAAATATATAGTGCATTTAAAAGATTTAAGTATAAATATAAATAAAATAAAAGTAAAGTTATATTAAGTTAGGGGAATTAGGTAGGAACAACATATATCAGATGGAGAGGGAGGGCGAGGAGGCCAACCTGAATGTTTGGCATGAGCTTATGGTATTACGCATGGCAGATCAATTTTTATGTGTTTGAACTGACATATGAGAGCTGGCATTCTGTCAGCTGCTTATGACTAGCTGAACTTCAGGGTTAAATATGATCTAGCAAAAGACAGTGAAGTCATGAAGGTCTCTATAAGTGTGCTGAGGTATAAATTCTTATAGAGGAATTGCCAACAGAAGGCGCCAAATAAAATGTCAAATTGCCTCTATCGACGACCAAAGTGACTATTAGCTACATCACTAATGGTGGATGATGTCAAACCTTTCACCATAGCTGTTTAAATCTGCAAGGTTCGACTAGAAACTAGATCCCGACTCTGAGCGGAGCTATAAAGTCTGGCCATCGCTCTGTCATCGCCCGTGCACGTCGGATCCGAACAGCCTCATGAGCAATGTTGTTGATAATATCTCTTACCTCATCGCTGCGGAGATAGTCTTCGGTGAGATCTGAGATCTTTTGGAGCGTTTTCCTTCCCGTGCCGGCCGGACGCCAGTCGTCGTAGGGAATCGCTCCCAGGTCTCCTTCAGCGACGAGCCTATATGCTTTTCGTAGACCTATACGCTTAGTCATGTCTAGCCATTCCCCGGTTTCACTCTCAGTGTCAGTGTACATAAGTGTGACCCCTTTCTGAAATCGAAGTCTATCTCTCCAGGGAATATCACGCAACTTTATCGGGATTCCGTGAACCACGCCTCCACTACCTGTCCCGATATTGACAAAAACAACAGGAGTCTCGCTGTGGATTGATAAGACTTCTCGAAGGGCCATGCATGAAGGGTTATTCGCCACCATACTCCCATCTAGGTGTGTGGCACCGTTGATCTCTATCGGATCAAAGTAGCCTGGAGTGGCGGAAGTGGCCATCGCAACTTCCCAAATCTTGGCCAAGGGGTCGGGCACGTCCCGTTGCAACATCAATTCCTCATGAGGAAGATGGTAACTTCTCCAGATTTGAGCTTCTTGGGCATACCCCTCATAGCGAACGGTAAAGGCTATACTTTGGGGAGTCAGTTATGTAGTCAACAGGAATTGATTGTTCAAACTCACGTTCGAGCTCCAATTCGGGCGTCTAGAAAAGATGTCTCAGCGTCCAAAGATGAAGATCCCAATGTTGGATAGAGACTGCAGCTAGTAATGATACTTTTGAAAGATTCACGAGCTCTGGAAGCTGAATACTTGGGTCGCTGGCCGAAGTATGCTGATGTGCCGTGGAACAATTGAGGATGACCAAAAACGCTATTGCCAAAGTCGATAAAACTATCGATAGCTTTGTCGACAGACATCCGTAGCCTGCCTAGCATGATGCTGTTGAGACTTGGTAGTGGTCAGCTTATGCTACAACTTGAGTCGCTTCCTACCTACCCTCCAGTTGATGTCCCAGCCACGTAATCAAAGTAGTGACAGGGAAGAAACTCATCAACCCTTTCTGACTCTTCCGATACCTTGGGTACACCACTTTCATCTCTTGAACGCCAGAATGAATCGCGACTTGAGTAAGCTGGGCCGTCGGGGTGTGTTATTTCAAGCACCATAATTCGGTGCATGATGCGTTTCAAAATCAATAGGCTGGAAATAGCACGGACTCCTCCACCATCTCAAATAGGACTGTTAGTTTGGGCCCAAGCTGCATGGAAGTACCGGGGTTACCGGGGTTCATACCAAATGATAATACTAATCTCTCTGACCAAGGTCGCTCGTCATTCTCATCTGGATTATGAACATTATCAGAAGCCTGAGAGGAATCTGATGTCCCCATTTCCCTCCCATCTTCCTTTCGAAATCCATCGTCTCTTTGTTTTCCGTTATTTGCCTCTGTAGCTTTTGTGAGGTCTCCTAAGTATTTTTGTTGAACTTCCAAATACCACTCCCAGCATGGGCTGTCTGTAACAAAGCTTGATCTAAACTTTACAGAGTTAACTGTTTCTATTAGCTCCTGTGGTTTCGTTGAGTTCCCCAGCTGCAGTTTAGGTATTGCAGAAATGTTACAAGCAAGCTCTTCGACATATTCCGTTGCAAGAACATCGGGCACATGACTGAGTAATGCAGAACCCGTCCACAGTGGGCTGTCCTGTTCAAAGGCTCTCTTGGGATCTTCGTGCATCCTACGTCGAGACTTTGCTAAGCGAAGTGTGCTCATCATGCGAAATGTTGCTGATGTATCGGGGCTGTCGATGATGCTCTCAAGAACTGGCACCGCCTCACTATATCTGGCTCGTCCTATCAATGAATCGGCCAAGGCTAACCTGAGGTAGATTCCGTCGCGCCGAGTTGAGGGACTCTTTTCCTGTCGGGATTGGAGTGCTCTTCTGAGATATTCTTCTGCTTTATGCTCTTGCTGGAGAATGTTATAGCAATTGGCGAGCTCAGCCGTGACTATTCCAAGATGCATCGACGTTGGTCCATATTGGGAAGTGATGTCCTCCATCGAAGACTTTAGGGTTTCGGCCGCATCTTCACACCATTGCCTTCGTGAGAGTAAGAGCCCTCTCAATGCCAATGTATCAACTGTGGCGAATGGTGGATTTTCAATTGTGTCTAGCTGTGATTGACTGCAGAAGCTGGTTGCCGCAAGGTATTCCATCGTCGACGGATCGCTCAAGGACATAGGACGCCAATCAGATAGAGCTTGAGCCAGCATCTCTGAAGGTGCCTTGGACTGGGCCAATAATGCCTTATTCGACAATAACATCGCCAAGATGTGTCCGATCAGAGCGTTACTTCTTCGATCGACCCTCATCTCAGAGGACCAGAAGTTGGATTGCAAAGCATCGTTGCTGTTGTGAACATCGAGGGCATGAGAGGCTTTGCTCAAGACGAGAAAGATACTGGTTACCAGCTCGTTTGAAGTAGCACTGGCCAGTTGTCTTATCAGCGGTAAGGGAATGAGAGGATTCTCGACTTCAAGTCTATCGATGACTTGATATAGAAACTCGACCATGGAAACTAAGAAGGACTCTCTCCTATTAGAACAAGTTAGATGAAATCTAACTTGGCAATCTTGTTGCTGATAACCTACTCGTTCGGTATTTTGGGTAATAGCCAACCTTCGATGTCTGCTTCTGTAAGAGACGAGAGCAATGGCAGGATAGAGGTCTTCACAATATCCATGAGCCTGTCGATTATTTCCTCTCCTATAATTTCCGCATTGTTTGAAGGGAAAGCTTGTAGAATAACGGCGATACGTTCTTGGGCCAAGGTGCGTTCTTCAATGACTTCAATGTCGGGCTGTCCTTCCCTTGCTACTTCAAGGTAGGCTACCCCGTCGATCTCCGTAGTATAGCTGATATAACTCTTGTAGCTTCCTAATTCTATGCCATGGAAAAATGGCTTATTTTCATTGTAGAAATCTACAAGCCATTCGGGAACCCCCGCTTCTAGAGGGAGTCGATCAATGATTTCTCCATCGGACGACCAAGTTGGCCTGGACTCGCATGCACGAATCAGAAGGTCACATGGCACCTTTTGGCACTGAAAAGACTGTAAGAGTTGGATGAACCTGGCTGAATTGCCTCCTAGTGGTTCCATATTGCTAGGAGGTTGGGGACCTTCGACAGAGGCTGCAGAAGTTGTTCACCCAGATCGGTAGTTTCTCAGCGGTAGGGAGTCGAATGCGTAAAAGAGCCGCTTATCGCTAGCTTTGCGTGCAATATTTTCCTCTCATCCGGAGTTATATGCCTGATACTCGAACTTGATGGAGGGTTTGGATAAGACAGCATACCTGAGATGACCTGAGGGCTGCCTTCAGCTTCAGCCGCCCCAGGACTCATGTCACATGCGCGGTATCAGTTTTTCCCTACCAATGAAATCCAGCTTATCTTGCAGACGCCACAATAAGCTCGGATATAATCGTATGGCCGACATCTGCGGGGCATTGTCCTTAAAATTTAACTAATCGGAGCGAGGAGGCTATCTTGTTTATTAGGAGACTCTCAAAGTGCGAAATATGCCAGGCGTATTCGTTGAGGTTCTACTGTAGGCTTTGTTTGAAGCCCTCCAGTTCGAGAATGAACTCTGGGTACATGCTACGCGACCTGACCATGTCTTGAAACACGGCGATGGCTTCAACAAGATCGGGCTTACATGACTCAGGTACGAGTTCATGAGCTCCGATATGCCTCCGTACTTTCTTATAAGCCATCTTACAATCTGCTATCATCTTGTATGCAGTCGAGCCTTCTGACACCAAGCTCCCATAGCCCTGCAGCTTTTCTCTCAGTTCAAAACAAAGCGTGACGAAGTCGTCGACTGATTCCTGGAGCAGTTCAACCGGGTCAACAAATGGATTTTCTTTAACCTCACCAGAATCCTCAAGCTCCTGTATCTCTTCTAATTCATCAAGCAATCCCATAACCCATTTCATGACGCCATTTGGGAGATCCAAATCGTTCAGCGATACCCCTAGTCCTTGACACACTCGGATACAGTGTTGAACATGAGGCTTTATTTGGAGTTTTCGTTCCGCGGCTATAGCCACTAAGCTATAGAATAGGTGTAATACTTGTCTCATAAGACTGATTCTTCTCTGCTCGTCTATATGCAACAGCATGTACTGGAACATCAAGGGGTGGATGTTGAGGGCTTTGGTGCGGCTAGATGGGTTGTTATAAAGATAGAATGACACGCCACGCAGCTTAAACAGCTCACTCGATATGACCGGGAAGCCGGATTGAAGAACCGCTATATCAGCAAGCTCTTCTTTGAACTTGCGTAGCCAGCGCTTGTCCATCTTGAAAAGGTCATCCACAGAGTCATTATTGAAGCACAAGAATGGAATGACTTGGAGAAGGCTCTCTGCACTCAGGTGATCCCCCTGGAGCTCGAGACGCTCCAGGGAAGTATTGAAAGCGGCCCATAGCGAACGGTTTTCAAATTTGAACTTTAGAAAGAGCTTCCGCTCTTCAGGATCATCGCTAGCAAAGAGGTCTGCAAATGCGGCGTTAGGACTGTCGTAGGTGGGCAAATATTCCATGATGAATGGCATGGCATTCCGAGCTGCGAGAGGATGGCCTTGGACCCAACGAGCAACCAGATCAAGGTCATTCCGATAGGTTGGATCTCCCGATAGGCTTTCAAGTGTGCATTCTAGGATTTTGGCCGTATCAACGTATCCTAAAGGGGATAGTCGGAATTCTCGAAATTGTCGACCTGTCCACATCAAGTTGGAATCTCGAGTCGAGACCAAGGCGTGGTGTGCCGGGTACTCCAGGATGGTTGGGATCTTGGCGTAGCCAAAGGCCTCGATGTCATCAACAATAAAGAGCGACTCTTTATTATACGCCTGTCCTAGCCACTTCATAAAGATGTCAATGCGATCGGAGACAGGAGTGTCCCTCCACCGTTCCTGATTCTCGCCCGGGTTTTCGATCATCTCGAAACCTATGCTCGTCGATAGTTTGGAAAGAACACTCTCAACTGTCTCCCTTTCATAGGATCCTAGGAAAAAGACATTCCTATGCCCCCTTTGCCTAGTGGCAAACTGAAGCAGAAACTCTGTTTTCCTACAAAAAGGTTAATGTACTGCGAAGAGTAGATGAAACCAGTTATGACTGTACCCAATACCTGCGATACCCTTAATCACAGTAAGCTTTGGGAGCGTGTTGTCTGCAGCTAATGATGCCTCGAGACTTTCTAGCTCTTTCGTTCGGCCAAAAAAGGGCTTTGCAGATGTGATTTGATGTCGGATGTCGTGCAACTGATTTCCCTCCCACCAGAATCCTCGATCGGGCGGATATGCATGGGCTTGGAAGCGTGGCTGGCCAAACATCTAATGATTCTATTAGGACTGGACTGCTGGATCTGTTTCATCATGGGTTGATACGCGGCGTTCTCTTTGAGCCTTGGGCTGATGTGCTCTACCATTGGTTACTTCATCGAGCAACTCGCATAGTGCCATACTGAGTGTCGTGAAAGGTCCCAGTCGCGACGTAAACTTGCAGATAGAAACGTGATCAACGGCCATGATCTGGAATGCTTGCTGATTGCCGAGAGTAGCCGATGATTGTGTCACAACCTTGAAAGAAAGTCAGAACCAGTAATCGCGTAACTAGGATTGCCTCGACTTACATGTTTGTTTGCGCCTCTCACGCGCATCATGCGACCCTCTGCGAAGCATCGAAAGGGCGGACAGGGATTCAAATTGATGAATGCTTGAGCATCCCAAACGGATGCAGGATTGAAGGCTTTCACTGTATTGACTGACTCAATTCTGACGCCTCCTAGGACATGGGCGGTCGCCACCAGGAAGTCGTTCCAGTCAGCTATTGTTGACCCGCTATGTGGTGTGGCGAGAAATGCAATTCCAAATCTTGATAGAGCAATATTGTTGTATTTGGGTGCAGGATCCAGCTGTGCCATGGCCTAGAGGAGGTAGGTTGTCAGTTACTGAGCATTAATGCAACTGAAACATACCTTTCGTACGACCAGTCCTCCTAAAGAGTGGCATACAACCAATAAAGGACGCGATTTCTCCTTTTGAACAGTGAGTGATGTGTCTATCTTATGTTAGGGTTATAGACGTTACCGTATCACCGGTTCGCACTTCGTTCAGGGACCGTAATAAAGTTGCTGCCCAATCATTGAGTCCCATGACGGTAATCCTGTCCGTCAGGTCCGAGTCATAACCAAAAATCATGATTCGGCTGTTTTTGAACTTCTCATGCTCCGGTAGGAGGTCTCTCAACCACATCTTGCCATTACCAGCAGTCCAGGTGTCCATAGCATTGCCGCCCTGTCCGTGAACCGCGCAGATGCTAGGAGACAGTTAGTTACTTCTGTGGTATAAACGTCGGCATAAGGGAATGCGTACTCAAACTCTGCATTGGGCCCTTCATAGAGAACCGTGACTTCGTTGAAGTTGTCCTCCACCACCCAGTCTTTCCAACACGACTTCTTATCCTTTTCATATCGTTCCAGGGCCTCCATCTTGAGAATCTCGCTCTCAAAAGACACTGTGCCGATGAGGTGGCCATTCTGGTGACAGTAGGTGGTCTTTGTCCATCCCCTTGCAGTCGACCGAGGATCGTCAAGAAGTGGTTCAGCTTGCTCTCCTTCACCTCTTAGAGTCGAAGGTGACGGACTCAGCCCAGCTTCATCCTTTGACCATTCATGTTTGTCCACCTCATCCGTTGGTACTGATGTTGATCCACTTGACTTGAACTTTCCTTTCAAGCGCTTGGCAACACGAGAGAAGTGCGATTTAGAGGTCTTCTTGGGCTTGGTGCAAAGATGCTCAATGAAGGCAAGGTATTGAGCTTCCGAAGTGCCTGCAGGGATCTCATGCACCCTGACTGTCCTTTTGCTTTTCAGTGGCATTCCAGCAGTATAACAACTGAGACTAGAGGGTTTAAGGTAGGATCTAGTAAGCTGAATAGTGGATTCTGTCTGTCAGTTAGCGAGATCGTTGTTCGGAGGGATTTTGCCGCAAGAAAAGGAGCGGGCACCTTGCGACTGAGGGATTTAATTTTCAGTCAGTAAAATAAGCGCCGGGATCTCTTAGTAAGCTCTGTTTATTACTGGATGATCTGCAAGAATACGCAGCCTGATCGCCCGTTTTGTATGTAGGTGCATTTCAGCTTGCAAGGATGTAGTTGGGTGTGGCTGCACCAGCCACAACTTGTGTGGCAGCTTAATTTACAAATTTATGTAATTTGTGTCACCTGCGTATAAACGTGGCTGGAATGATACGTAGACTGCATGATGACGGCCTGATCAGGCATCGATATGCAGTCAGCAAAGTCCTAGACCTCGTCCTGTCCTGGATCATTTCTCTCCAAAATCCCTAATCCCACCAAACAATATCGTTAGAGTTCCAGAGACCGCGATCTCGTATTTCGCCATGGCTGACCCTCTCTCCGTCGCTGGGTTGGCCTTGGCCGTAGTATCGCTAGGCCTCCAAGTCACTGTAAGCATCACGGATTACTTTGGCTCTCTGACTTCCCGCGATCAAGACCTAGCCTCCATGATTCAGCAGAACGACACGCTGAGGAAGACACTCCAAGTCATCGAATCATCAATCTCCCGGTTCCAGAATGACCACAGAACAGCAACAGAGGCATTACGCGAATGCTTGAACTCGTGTAACGAGCAACTAAAGGCATTGGAGAGCCTTGTAGCCGAACTCACTACCGACGACCAAGGCACAGCTAGTCGAAAGAGCAAGGCTCGAAACAAGGGCAAAAAGCTGTTGTATCCGTTCCAGCGCCCAAAGCTCGAGCAAATTGCGAGCAAATTACATCACATCAATGCAGCTCTTCAGTTAGGATTGCAAAGTCTAGGGCTGTAAGTAATTGTCACGCGCAGACCTTTCTGAGCCCTTGTTTTCTAAGATGTCGCTAGCTCTGTATCACATCTAGGCTCTGAGAAGCTAGCCACGCTGCAGGCGACTTCGCAGACTATTTCCAGTGACCTTCTCGTCGTCCGGTCCGAGGTCTCAGCTATCAGTAATCCCATTCAAGGAATACAAAGCACCATGTCGCAATTTGAGACACGCTTTGATGGTCTTGAGAGTCTACTCGAACAGCTGCTAGTCCAAGGGTCGACCATCAGTGGAACACTACAAGACGTAAGCAACACTGTTCACTGAAATTATGACGTGACAAATCCTGACGTGGGTTATAGATTACTCCTGCCCTGGTCACTGGACGGCTTCTCAACAGGCCGGCAGTATTACAAGAGATGTGTGATGCTGTAGTGATTCAAGAGCGGCAGGTGTCGAAGGGGAAACCCCCAGTATCACATGAAATTGCTTCAAACTTCAGAAAAACTGTGCCAGGATACATCGGAGGCCGCTTCGCATGCATATGTCGCCACCGCCGACATCTCCAGCGCAAGAGTGCTGTCTGGGCCTCCTTAAGATTTTCTCAGGAGACAACGGCAGAGGAGCATGCACCCGGATGTCCAGCCACTCACGCAATTTCAGAACCAGATCGAAGCCGTAAATTCGCTTTGACCTACCTCGGACTTCGGTCGTTGCTCAACTCGGCTATAGAGCTTTCATTTACGATCCGATCTGGGGCAGGAGGCTCGAGCTTCAGTCCCAACTTCACCTACTATCCTATTGTTGACTCACAGTCTGCACCAGCCTTTAGGATGTTGGGGTTATTGGAAAGCTCTGAGTATGAGTTTGGTCTTGTTGCTACAGTGAATGGCTGTATAGATATTCCAGAGTGGCGGGAAGAGTTTCTTCCCTCTGTGGTTTCCTCAATACTGGGTTTATTTCGAGCTAAGAAGGCATCCCCCCGAGCAGTCGATGGCTTTAACCGGTCTCTAGTCCACCGTGTGGCCGATTGCGTGGGTCTGAATGCATTTCCGTGTTAGCGCTGCAAAACTAACCAGTCATCAGATCGAACTTTACTATGGTCGAGTTGGCTTTTTGCAAAGTCAGGCTGCCTGTCGGCAGTCCAGTCCTCTACTTGATCTTCTCCAGTACTTACTTGTCAACAAGGCCCCAGCGAATGACTATGATACAAGCGGCTAGTAGGTTCCTGGTATACAATTTGTAAGAGCGAGTATTTAATTGGATAACAAATTTTCCAGTACGCCCATCAGTACATTGTTTTCGTTATATTCATATGGTAGTGTCACCTATGCAGTGCCTGCTGCCTGTGCAGACCTTATACTACGATCAAACACCGAGGACGCATTAGCATATCAATCACGCCTTGATATCGCGAGTTATCCGACAATCTTTGATGGGTCAGGAGAAGAGACCAACGGATCTGTCATAGCTGTTTTGCTCCATTTTCTGTCTCGCTCAACTGAAATCGCTAAAGGTTAGTCGATCTACAATTTGAAGTTCACTGCGCATGCCATACTAAAAAAATCCTTCTATGCATGTAGCTTATGGCTGTGGTTCACTTGGGTTGGCAATCCTGTCCAATAATTTGGAAGAAGTCAAACTCTTGGTAGCAAAGCATCCCAGCACCCTTTCTGAGCGAAATATTTTTGGGCATAGTCCGCTTCACCTCGCCATAAACAAACCGTCATTTCTACAAGTTCTGGTAGAAGCATCAGACACAGCACTCCTGAACCAGACAGATGGGTCCAAGTATTCCGCATTGGATCATGCTGTCTCTCTTAGTGGAATGAATTGTACAGGAGATGGAACGCAAATGTGCAAGCGATGCACTTGTGCCGAGTGCGCTGTTATTCTCTTGAAAGCTGACTGCGCCATCACTGTATCATCGAATCTACAACAAGTACTCAACCATGCATCTAAAAGGTGCAAGTTTAGGTACGTGCGTTATATGAAAGAGCGCCGTGACAGATTGAAGCAGCTTGCTCTGGACAACCTGTCTAGAATTGATATAGGGAGATTGGGTCTAACGTCGGAAAACATTCTCGATTATAATGCCTTTGAAGTCACTCGGCTCCTACAAGAGAGTGATATACATGTCCCTACGTCCCTTGCTATCATGGGACATAGACCGTTTTCGGGTCCAGTATCAGTCTACGAAGAGGTCGTATCGCCAGGCGACGCTGATATATTTTTCCGAGTTGCCTTTCGAGACACTTGGGCGTGGTTTAACACTGATATGGTGGATCTGAATGATGTCCCATGGTTCCGAAGGCTGCCGTATCTGCGTTGGTTAACCGATCATGGAGGGATCTCCTGCCGGCTCCCTCTTTCATCAAGCAAGGACATCCTTGGATGTTATTGCATATTCTGGGCCATTGGTGCCCGCATAAGGGGTTATTGGAAAAGGCGCTGCTTCAAATCTCACTCTTCCGCGGTATCTGAGAGAAGCAGCTCACTACTAACACCATGTGCACCTGATGATGAGATGAACTGGCTACACGAAGTCCACGCTGCTGTATTTGCGGCCGACATTGAGGATACATGTAAATGCGAATGTTCCATTGAGGGCTGCACTATGCTAAGGCTTTTATTAAAGGCGTTGGTCGAGGACTATGGATACGAATATGAGCCAAGACGCTTTCACACAGACTCATCGGGAAGCAAAACTTCCAGTGGCAGCGAATTCCTCGAAGGCAGCGGCATAAACGAGAACCCCCTATTGAAGCTGATTGGTCATTTTATCACATACCTCGAACATTTCTCTTGCCATCTCCTACCAAGGCATCACTATGCTACTCTTCGGTACATTACATTTATCGCTTTAGGAATCCATCATTCTTGTTGCATAGACAAGTATAATCGTCGCCGTTGTGAGGGTTTTTCATACCCGGTTGAAGATGGGTCTAAATATGATGAAAGTCACAAGTTGGAGCTGCTTGAGGATCTTTTGGACGAGTTCGAGGCAATCATAACTTCCATCCTTGAAGACTCTGATAAAGGGGTTCGCGATCTCATCTACTTCTGGGAGCAAACTTGGGTTGGACGCATGAGTGACGTTCTAGATCGCCTGGAGGGGAGCGATTTACCAGAGGACGTGAGACGTGCAGCTGAGGAAATTGGGGTGAAATGGGTGAAGGTCGGACCTGAGCCGCCTTTAGAGATCGGGAACCCCTATCGTACCGATATGATGGAATACTGGTGGTATGAGCTGAGGAAGATTGAGGAGGAATGCCAGTGAGGGGACGTGTTGGCTACGGGGGGGAGGAGTGGAGAAAAGAACTATATCCCACTACGTTTACCAGTTACTTTCGGAAATATACGAAATAGCGTTTTAACTGGATGAGTTCAGTTTCAAGACATACTAACCAAACGCCTCTGGTCTGTAACTACCATTCTCGTTTCTTTGTTGATAAAAATGATGTCATACTTTATAGTCATTCAGTCGTTTGAAGATCATTGTTGTCATAAAACAAATATCTCACTAAACTCGGGCATTGACGGGGTGATCTTCTCTCCCGCCATTACACCATTGATAAATGCATCTCCCAGCAAACGATACCTCCTCACTCCACAGTCAGAGTCTTCGACCTTCCTCAAAACATACGGAACCTTTCCTCCAAGTACGATAATAACCACATCACCCTTCTAGGTCCGCTCGGGGCCAAAGCCTAACTGCCCATTACTTGTCACCATAAATCTCCGGCGTTTACTCGTCTGCCGAACCAACCTATCGAAATCTTGAGTCGCTTGTTCACACGACTTGTACAAGGCAACTTCCGATGATACAAACCATTCCATCCAGGCATGGTATGCTTTTGAGTACTCAATACTGTCATGTAGCCACTTCACTGAGGTAAAACCTCCGCTGAGGGCGTTCACGAACGCATGCTCTCGTCCATTGTCGGGCACTGTCTCGAAGGGGGATGCATTAGAGTAAGCGGGATGACGACACGGCAGTGGAGCCTACAAGGCTACCAGCACCTTGTGAGCAACTTTTGAGTCACATTCTGATGTTTGTATTGCGCTTTACAATATTATCCTTGTCTATAGCACGATAGCCCATTATCCCGAGGTAGATACTACTACAGCTTCCCCTTCCTACCATCCTCGCTCAGCTTCAGGATCATGCCGAGGCTGCCACTCTCGATTGTCTCAAAGATACCTGGAAGTCCCTGCGCCTTACGCTTCTCCTCTTCTCTCTGGAAGAACTCTTCCGCAGTCTTGATTCTATTCGGATGAATCTCATCCAAAAGCTTATAATCCCTCTGAACAACTCCCTTGTTATCACCAGAGTGCCTCCACATATTCCAGAACCCAGTGAAGTTTTGCTTGAATGTCATGGTCGCGGGATCATTGAGATCGGCGTTGTATCCGGATGGGGTGGTGCCAGCCCAAGGAATGTGCTCGAAGTAAGTCTCCAACGGGATGTCGATGAATTGTGCAGGTTTGCCGGTGACCTTTGTAAAAGCCTTGGCGAGATCATGGTAGTTGATGTGATCAATGGCAACCTCGAGATTCAATCCGTTAGATCTCTCGGGGTTGTCGAACAGCCAGCGAACGTAGTGCTCGCAGTCATCGAGGGCGACATGAGGAATTGCTCCGTCGGCGAGAGGAACAGCCCAAGTGACAACTCCTCGAACGATACGAGGCGTCATAACGGTCTGTGCTGAGATTGCCATTTCAATGTAAGGGCCCGTAGTAAAGATGGCAGTGCCCATGTTGTGGCTCTCCCTCTGGCTTAGCATCCATTCAGCCATTCGACCTTTACCATCATAATGGCCACATCGGAACTTGGGATCATAACCACTCTTTTTGTATCCGTAGTCCAAGTTTCCAAAGACAAAGAACTTGATACCTGACTCAATGGCCAACTCATACGCGCGGATGGTCCAGTACGTCTCTGTCTTCTCGCCAGTGTTGAAGCCGTCGATGTTGACGAAAGCGCCCCAACAACCTTCATAACCCTTTCGCAGATTATCCTCATTGGCGAACGAGCCCTCAATGAACTCAACGTCGCCCAGCTCAGCTAGCTCCTTGGCGCGTTTCGAGTTGGCATCGCGAGTGAGGACTCGTAGACTGTAAGCTCCATCCTTGGTGAGGCCGCGACAGACAGGGAGACCTTGAGCTCCCGTAGCCCCGATAACAAAGATACGACGAGCCATGGCTAATGCAGTGGGTAAAGAGCCGTTTCTGGGAGGTTAATTAAAGCTTGGTGATATCCTTTTGTTCCTTAAAGTTAGAAAGTAGGATTGTCCATGATTCATGCGTCACATTCGACGTGTAAATAGTTGCATGCGTCGGCGCCGTTATTCACACTTTCCGAATGACGATTACAAAATAGAGATGCCACCGGAGGGTTTTGAAGCTCCTGGCTTGGCTGATTACAATTAGCTCCGGTCTCGGGTCATTCCTTTTGATCAGTAATTAACTAATTGTTGATCACTAATCGTGAACTCTGTGCTCTGAGCGCTAATGCCTGGGCCCGCTGAAACAAGTTCCTTACCGAACAATCTCTTCGTATTCCTAATTAGGAACGAGTCTTTCTTCCGGATCAAGCGTGACGGTAGCAGTTGTGTAACTAGAAGTGTTGCTCAAATTGCTTAGGGACATACACGTGTGCTACAACGTCTTGGCGGACAGGAGAGTTCAGTAATCAATTATTTATCAGTGCCGAAGTCGCATGATCATATTGCACTGAGAATAAACTCTCCTGACCTGATCACGCCGTCAAACTAGACTATGTTGAAGTCAAAGGTAAAGTTGAATGGCTTGGTGTAGCACCTGTACTTCTCAAACGGTCTCACCCAAACAGTAGCCGATCCCAGTCCATTGTTATCGTAATCGAGATGCAGAACTGTCATGTTCAACGGCTTCAAGTCATGCGGGTGCTGGGCATCGTCCAGATCGAAAGGCATGTACATCCGAGCCGTGAAGCTGAATGGTTCACTCTTCGTTCGTCGTGCATCAAGCGTGACATCCTTGTTGCCAATTTTCAGCCATCGCAGATCCTCGCGATTACCATTCTCTTGAGGATAATCATAGTACGTAAAAAGGTCGGGTACAGTGGAGTTGTACTGCCCCATGCGGGAACCTTGCTTGGAGTCCTTGTAGTTCTCGCCAGGTCCTCGACCGAACCATGACACGTCGTTGAACGACTCGGGTAGAACAGCCATGAGTCCGATGCGGGGAATGACATGCGACTCATTCTTGCCGACGAATTCGCCCCGGGCTTCGAGTTGAAGCTGTGGTCCGTTAATCGGGATCCTGTAGATCATATCTGCTTTAACACCCCAAGCACGTGTCTTGACTCCAACCCAGACTTTGTAGTGCACAACAGCGCCATCATCATCGACACGCCAGGTAACGTCTCGAACTTGAGGGTAGATCATTGGGATCTTTTCTTGCTCCCAGATCGGTCCATCGCCAGAAGATGCAGCGTCATTCTGTGTCAAGGCACGGTAGAAGGAGAGTTCAGGGCCACGTTGGAAGACGTCGACGCCGTTGATGTTCCAAGTCACGTTACCGTGCAACAGGTCAAAGCCAAACAAAGAGTCACCGCTTTTGTAGAGAAGCTTAGTTCCGTTCTTCTCGAACTCTCCGCCATCTTGACGACGGAATAGCGATAAGCCCGGCGTCTTGATGTTGGAGCGCCGGATGTGAAGTTGGTCCCAAGCGATTACATGGCCTTTAGGAGCCCAAACAGTAGCCTCCTTCAGCTTAAACTCAACCGTGACCCATGCCTCATTTTGCGTGATGTTCCACGTTGACGGAAGGGCCACAGTTCTGTTCTCCCCAGCGGGTACTCTGGGCAGGTCAAGTGGACGAGCCTCAGTCTTGAGACCATCCGCGCCGATGTGCCACAAAACGTCAAGATGACCCAGGTCAGAGAAGTCATAATGGTTGACGACAGTCATTGAAGTGCCATTTTCCGCCAACTTGACCGAGACAGGCTGGATGACCTTGGCATACTCCTTCAACGAAGGCATGGGCGAATGGTCAGACAGCACAAGACCGTCCATGATAAAGTCGCCGTCATTGGGCTCGTCGCCAAAGTCACCTCCGTAGGCGTAGTAGGTAACCTCCTTTTCCTTCTTGAGAAGTCCATGGTTACTCCACTCCCAGACAAGGCCACCTTGAGATAAAGGTTCGGATCTGAAGAGATCGATGTACTCCACAAGACCGCCAGGTCCGTTGCCCATGGCACTAGCACTGTTAGCTCAATTTCATCTGGGGAGTTGGGGGGACACTTACTGAGCGTATTCACACAACAAAATTGGCTTGTCTTTATGGGTCTTGATAAACTCCCTCACATCATCAGGCGTGCTGTACATTTGACTGTACATATCCGTCGAGGTAGCATTACGATCCTGCTCATAGTGGATAATCCGACTTGGATCTCTCTCCTTGATCCACTTGCTCATAGCAGCATGATTATGACCATAAAAGCATTCATTGCCGAGAGACCAGATGATAACAGAAGCATGGTTCTTGAAGCGCTCCACGAGCTGACGAGCTCTGTCGACATAGGCCTCTTCCCAGTCAGGATTATTGGAGAGCCATTCTGCAGCTTCCTCCTCTGTTTCTTCGATGCCGCCAAAACCATGACATTCTAGATCGGATTCAGCGATAACGTAGAAGCCGAGTTCGTCGGCCACGTCAAAGAAGTCTGGATGGGGAGGCTGATGAGCGGTGCGAATTGCATTTATGTTGGATCGCTTCATGAGTAAGAGATCCTTCCGCATGTTCTCGTAGCTGATTGTGCGTCCAGTGAGATGATGATGCTCGTGCCTGTTGACTCCATATATGATGATAGGTTTTCCGTTGACGTAAAAGTTGGATCCTTTCATCTCAACGCGACGGAGACCAACTTTCTGGCTGATAGTCCGACCGTTGAAGGTGATGAGCAAGGTGTACAAGTTTGGTGTTTCGGCAGACCAGATATGAAAGTCGTCCCCTGACAGTTTCTTCTCATAAATATCTGAGGACGATCCTTTCCATTCATTGATAGCAGAGCCGTTGGGTGAAAGCAAGTTGATGGCAAGATCCCCCTCTTTCCCTTGAATCGTCACATTGACTTTCAACGACCCCTCATCAAAAGATTCACTTAGTTCAGAGTCAACTTGAAAGTCAATGATGGAAGACTCAGAAAAGGGAATGAAGTAAACGTCGCGAAAAATGCCAGATAGCCACCACTGATCCTGATCCTCGATATAAGAGCCATCAGACCACTGATAAACCCTCACAGCAAGATCATTTGCCTGACCAGGAGTGAGATAGTCCGTGATATCAAACTCGCTTGGATTACGACTCCCTTGACTGTGGCCAACCTCTTCACCATTGACCCAAACATGGAACGCGCTATCAACGCCCTCGAAGCGCAGTCTGATCTGGTCACCGTCCCACTCTTCCGGTACTTCAAACTGTCGCCAGTAAGAACCAGTGGGGTTAACGTATGAAACGTTGGGGGGTGTGACGGAGAAGGGATAGTCGATGTTGGTGTAGTGAGGATGTCCGTAGCCCTGAAGCTGCCACATGCCTGGGACTTCGATATCGTCCCATGAGCTGGTATTGGCAGTTTCCCAGATGGGGGCATCGAAGGGACTGATGTCGTAGTGGAATTTCCATGTTCCGTTGAGACTCTGGAAATAGCTTTGCTCGCGGTTGAAAGACAGTGCTGATTGTTGATCAGGGTAGGAGTAGAAGTGGGCTCGAGCTGGGAGGGTGTTGCGATGCAGGATGTTCAAGTTACTCCAGTCAGGCAATGCCCCTGGAAATCCTATAGCCGACAAATCCATGGTGCAACTATATTCCAGGAATGTCATGAGGATGCTCTACAATCAATAGCCATGTAGATTACAGTTCACTTATACCTCTTCAATCGGTCATCGCCTCGGCTCTACTTCTCATCCTCCATAAACGCCAAGCCCAACGATCGTCACGTTTATCTCCCGCACCTATCGCAACACCGCACATCTGGGGATTGGTCCGAGATCTGCACATTGTCTCCGCAAATACAACTCTATAAACAAGAATAAGCATAAAGCTCGGATGATGTCGAATTATGTCATGAGCTTCCCCGCCCAAACGTTACATTCAAACCCCGCGAGCAACCCGACCCTATTACTAGCCAATGAATCGCCCATACTTTTTCCACTCCTCATCACTCTTCAATCTCTCCATATCATCGTCCCTCAAAGACAACGCCGCGGTGATTTCTCCATCTAATCGCTTAGGCATAAGATACATCAGACTTTCAAACGGCTCAAACAACGGCCTCCTCACACTCTCTGGCTTTCCCAGCCCAAGCCCAAAATCGTAATCCCAGCATTTCAGCTTCGCCCATGAACTCAGCATTATATCCGTCGATGGATTCGCATCTGCTGTGACGGATATACCCGCCCTGTTAGCCTGGTCCTGTGAATATGTCACCAGGGCTTGTGTCCGCCGGCGGAGATCATCGCGGCCGAGCTTCGAGCGCAGACGTGAAGCTGCGATGCCGAGTGGCTCGTTGGCGATCTGAGAGAGTTCCGAGACGCTGTAGGTCATGTTTTGGAGAATTCCGGGATAGTTCTTTGGTACATGCAGTTGCGTGCGCACATCCACGGCGCGACAGAATAGCGTCGAGGTGGACTCATCGAGACGGGCGAGACGGGCGCGGCTGACGGATTGCCAGATAAAGGCCGAGAGGGTATCATCCGTTGAGACGAATTTGGTGCCTGCATCAAGGCTCTGTATCGCCTTATCCTTAAGCTCGGAGAGGGCTTGTGGACTGAATGAGAAGAAAGCCCAGCTTGCTTTTGGCGGCGTTGGCGGAGCTTCGGTGGTTGGTGGGGGCTTGATGATTTGATGCTCCAGCTCAGGGCCGAGTTCATAATTTTCGAGCAGCGGGACAATGGTCTTTCGGTCAAGGTTCATTGCTGATATCTCTTGTTCTGAGAAAGCTTCGTCGCGACAGGCTTTTGAGAGCAGCCGGATAAGCTCATCCTGACCTGTCATATCCATGCAACCATGCTGCCCATTGACGGTGAGTATAAGCCCGCCCTCGATAAAATTGAGCTGAAAGATCAGCACCGACACAGGATCATCAGGCGAGTAATCAGGGCCAATAGGAAGAGTCTTCCTCGGCGCGATTTTGTTCTCGTCAAACATGCTCATGGGGAATTCTGCTTTTCTCAAGCCCTCCATTGTCGGTGCTGAGGGGTCATCTCGAAGATCCTTGACTACCAGTATCGGTGTCGCCTCGAACGGCTTGATCTTGAAGACGCCGGTGCCATCGTCTTTCACTTGGCCTGCTACCCAGGGGAAGCTCTGTGAGAGGCGCTGCAGGCCGTTTTTGAGGGTGGCGGTGATGGCTGGGTGCGTGGAGGGGTCGGTGACAGGGAAGCAGAAGCTGATTTGGGTGTAGAGCTTGACCATGAAAGGCTGTTGGCCGATGATGTCTAGCTCTATGTCTAGGTCGTCCATGTTGGTAACGTTTAGTGCTGTCATTCTGTAATGAATTGTCGAGATGCTATTTACGTGCTGTCGGTTGTTCTTATAGTGGTTATGGAGAGGTTAGGCCCACCGAAAAGGTATGATGGTCGATGAGTCGAAATGCACAATTTCCTGTTAGAGGCTAGTGCACATCCTTCACTCAATATACTCCACTCCTGATGAATCAGATTATAAACTCGTCAATCAGCGACAAAATGTAATCACTTCATGACTACAACGAAGGGAAATGGGCTGAAGCTCAAATAGACTTGTGAATAAGACGCTGACTAATTCTCTAATTTATTCCATATTCCATAATTAGGCATAACTCATGATTTCAATTGCAACCCACCGACGCGAGATCTCCACATCTATTGCGTCACCTGTACAGGGTTGTTCATTGGGGCCCCGGAATAATTTCCTGGTGGATATTGCTGAGGGGCTTGTGCTGTTTGTCCCGTCATTTGAGGGGTTTGCGGCTGGGCTGGAAAGTATGACCCTTTGTTGTCGTATTGGTACTGGTTCACTGTTGAACCAGTTGGGAGAGGAGTTGGAGGCATCTGATACTGCATAGCTGGTGCATTTGGTGCTGGTGGACTGGTCATGCCAGGAGCCTGAGGAGTATATGTTTGCTGAGGTTTGGCAGCCCAATCTTGAGGATTGTAAGGTGCATGAGGAGCGTAAGCTGGTTGGTGCGGAGCAATGAACGAGCTTCTTCGGTCAACGGGTGTAGGCGCTTGGGCTTGTTGATACGTGCCAGTATGTTGAGGAACTTGGGGCGATGCATAGCCGGGCTGCTGCTGGTATTGCGATTGTGCGGCCGGTGTAGGTGATGCTTGATACCCGGTGTGATGCTGAACAACATGCTGTACAGGGGTCTGATAGACATAGGCTGGATCAGCGGACGATGGCACCTGGGCTACGGAGTCAGGCTGTGGAGCTGGCTGGTACGGAGCAATGAATGAGCTTCTTCGGTCAACAGGTGCAGGCACTGGGGATTGTTGATATGTGCCAGTGTGTTGGGGTGTTCCGTAGCCAGACTGCTGATGATACTGCTGTGGTGCAGGTGGGGGCGATGCCTGATATCCAGTCTGGTGCTGAGCCAGATGTTGTATGGGAGTCTGATGGCCATAGGCTGGATCAGTAGGTGGTGGCACTTGAGCTACAGAGTCAGGCTGCTGGTGCGGAACTGTGACAGCTGGCGGATACCCGGCTGGTGTTGCTGGGGCAGGTGGGAAGTATCCCGCTTGAGGTGCACCGGCGATTTGTCCAGTTGACTGCGGCTGTACTTGCTGGGACATATAGCCCAGTGTACTGTCCTGGGGAGGTGTTGGCAACGCCATATTCGGGACCTGTTGCACCTGCGGCTGTTGATACGGAGTCGACGGCGCAGGCGTAGCAGGAGGAAGAGCCTGATGCATCGCAGCCATGTTGAAAGGCTGCGGTGTCGCAGGGGGATTGTAGGCTGGAACTCCTGTCTGCTGTTGGTAGAGAGGCTGCGGCTGTGCCGGCTGCATGTTCAGTGCTTGTGTAGTCTGAGGAGGATATTGAACAGCTGGAATTTGAGGTGGTGAGAACATCTGCGTGTTCGCTGGTGGCATCGGTGATGGCGCACCGTATGTCGGGACTTGTTGCTGTGAGTAGTCGTATGACTGTTGCATGGCCTGTTGTCCCGTGGCATGGGGTGTTAAATAAGTCTGACTCTGCTGAGGGACTTGCGGCTGGCCGACGGGAGCCTTGAAGTCTTGAGGATACCCATTCGGGGTAGTACTGTAAGCTTGCGGTACAGGTGTCTGGCCAACAGCAACATTATACGGCGGCGGCGGCGGCGGAAGTGCTTGCGACGAACTCCCAGCAGCATAGTTCGGATACACCTGGCCGTTATTCTGATAAGGCTGAATCGTATACCCCGCCTCAGCAGCCTTTGCATCCTGAACAGCCTGAAAGACACCTGCCTTCTGAAACGCCTTGCGCGCATCCTTCTTCTTGAGATGGTCCGTATGCTTATGCTCAACCATCATCCCCGCGCCATCAAGCGCAGCATGCGACACGAGCTTGATAGCAGTCTCGTTGGCCACAATAGACTGGATGCCATGCTCCGCCCCCGCCGTCGCAACTGCATCGGCGCCCATGCTCCCAACACCGAGCGTCACAACGCCGATCGTCCCGCTGACCGCCATGCTCCCGAGAACATCGCGCTTCCGTGTTTTATGCGTCGCATTTAGTCGATTGAGATGCCGTTCAATGATCTCGCGCTTCTTTCGTGCGTTGTGGATCGCCGGCGCTGCCATGGCGACTCCGATGGTCGAGACTCCCAGCGTGAGGGGGATAGCGCATCCCGACACCGCAGTCGAGGTGGCAGCGCCCGAGATCAGGCGCGTGTAGTGCTCCCATTCTCGCTGCAGCTCCTCGAGCGTCAGGCCCTGGCATTTCTGGTCGTAGGCCTTGAAGTCGAAAGGCATTTCGTCGTCGCGGTATGATCCGTTGGAGAATCATAGACTCAAGGCCAAGAGTGCCAAGCGCGGGTATTTGTGTAGCGACACATGGTTTCAGCTGAAGGTCCAAAATAGAAGTGAATGGTCTAGAGCGTGGAGATAAGCTCATTTCTGCGCCTGGGAAAGCCACGCGAGGCACACTCTGTAGGAAGAGCTCATCAAATTGGGCGTTAGTGAAGGGGAAGGGGAAGGGCTAGGTTGTTCTTGGGCTAGTGAGATGCAGTCGGGTTCAGCCGCACGAGGCATTTGTACCGGCTGAGTTGAGGCAAGGCAGACATGGCCAATGGAAACGGCCACGTTACATGCACACTGTGGAGAGGGGTTCGCACAGCTTGCCAAAAAGGTGAACTGTTGGAACAAACACTTGTCGTATCATGCAGCTTGAGCTCAAGTTGAGCTGCTCAACTGAGCGAAAATAATCAGAGCCTATAGGCCGAGTTGAGAACTTCTTCAGAGTTCATATGACCCATTGTTACTCTTTAAAACCTCATCAGGGTAAATATCATGGTTGGCAGAAGTTATGGCTGTGTTGAATGTAAACGACCGGTTTGCCTGTTGATGTCTTATCAGCTTATCTCTCGAAGATATCTTCATCTTATCGATAGGATCACTCTAGGGTAGTTCAGCACAAGCAGAATGGTAATGATAACTACTAAATCATCAGTTTCGCGTGAATCTGTCGGACCGATGTTACTCTGTCATTTCGCAATTGCTAGCGAAACTTTCCTTCACTGGTCATGAGACGAGCAGACAAAATTTTTCAACATGCACAAAGTCTAAACATCAAGTTTGATCCTTGACTCGCAAGAGTTCAATCGGGACCACTTAGGGAATGCTGATTCATACAGCCGTACTATTCTTCTAGTCCAAAATAGACGTTGCTTGTGGCTCATACCGTTGCCAAGACGGGAATCATTTCTGCATGAATGCGACTGTCTTAGCACTCTTTAGTTACTTGATCTCATGCGCCACTCCAAAAGCTCAAGACGCCTAGCCAATCGTGTATCGCCGGCAACGTTGTGTAGCTGTATGTCTCGGGTAGTCAAAACGGTTCCCAAGATGCTTGCGCCATGCTTCTTGGCTCTACGGTGATCTTTCAATTAGCAAAGCTCAAATGCTGTAATTTAATCTATGCGAGAAATCACGCCCTCCTTCCGCAACAATGATTCCTTTATTATGACCAAGCTTTTGTTATATTCTAAAACAAATGGGTCGTTTACATCACCGAGACGGAATGGGATGCAGCCGGATTCGGAAACTCGGTAATCTATACAACGAGATGCCCAAACCTTGAACCATCAAACCAGGAAGACAAGAGATCTCAAGGATCCCTGCAAGAAATGCATGCGGAAATTATTACCGGAACTTAAAAAGGACCAACTTTAAGTGGCCTGTTCAACGGTCCAGAACAAATTCCAGGCCAGTGATAGTAGTGAACAACTTTGGCTAAGGACACTCTATCTCTCATCTCTCGGTGTTTAGGCGAAACAGGCATGATTCTAGACCCAGCGCTAAGACGCACCATTGCAAAACCTAATTCTTTTGTGCATTGCCCCATGGAGAATCCCATCAACTAGCGTGGGCTATACCTGGAACGTCCACGTGGGCCATCGTGCTCCACAAACGTGACCAAGCAATTATTGGTAATTCATTGAGAGATATCATGATTTACAGGGCGAAAACCCCGATCTTGTTCAATGATGGCCTTGGAGATAGAGTTTGCAAAGTTTATTACTGCGTGAGTGCGGGGGTCCAAGCCCCGTGGTCCGTGATATCTCGCGCCTCGCCTTGTCTTGGCAGTGACATTACTGCGCGCTAGACTCTATTCTGTGTCCTTCATGTCCTTCGCAATTAGATATAAAATTACCCATTGGTCGCTGCAGCATCTCATCTCGTCAATCAGCTCTTCACAATTCTCTCCTATCTACTCCGTACTCCCCATCTCATCATCACAATGCGTGTCTCCCAGCTGTTCGCACTAGCCACGTGCGTCACAAGCGTCTTGTCCTGCGCAAAGCATAACAATCACTACTCCCTCAAGCACAAGAAGCGAGGCATTGATCCCCGTGCCGACCATGGCGAAACGGACTGGGCTTATGACGCTTCTTACGATTGGGGTCGTCTCAACCCTGGTATGGTCATCTCATCGAGATTCTTAGCCAACAGTGACTGATACAATCTAGACTATCATCTCTGCCAAGATGGCACTCAGCAGTCTCCCATCCCCATCGCCCTCAAGCAAGGCCTCTCACTGGAGCATCTGATCAAAGAGTGGAATTATCCCGACAATGTCACCGGCAACTTCTTCAACTGGGGCTACGGACCTGCATTCACCGTCCAGAACGAAGATCAGACCTGGACTCGGAACCCCTCTTTCAGCTTCGACAACGAGACTGTTTACCTCAAAGGCTGGCACATCCACGCCCCCGCCGACCACACCGTCGAGGGCTACCGCTCCAGAGGCGAGCTCCATCTCGTGCACGTCAACGCCCAGGGCAAAGGGCGCGCTGTCCTCGCCATTCGTCTTGACCCTGGTAACAAGGCCAACAGCTTCTTTAGCCAACTGCCAAAGATGATTGGCTTCAACGAAACAGGCGTCAGCGAAGAGACTACCCTCAACCTTAGGCTGCTTCTGGAGAGTGTTGATTACTTTGATGAGTTTTGGACCTATGAGGGAAGCTTGACGAGTCCTCCTTGCACTGAGGGCATTCGGTTTTTCATCGCGCGGCCGATTCTGTTTACGAGCGTGCAGCAGATGAGGGCTATTCTTGGGGCTTCGACTTATAGTGCTCGCGAGGAGCAGTTGGTCTGGCGTCATCGCATCAATGTATAGGAGGTAGAGTAGATTATAAATAGCTGAGATAGATGTTGAATTAGAAGGGGCTGCATTACTTGGAACTGCACCATTATTCGTTAAACAACGATAGATGACATAAATCCGTCGTGTACGAGAGTCAAGCCCATCTCTAATCACCCTTCGGACCTGTCCTCTTCATTCTCACCATCACCCCCGCAGTATTACTTAATCGTTATCAATCTACGCCGCATTGAAACATCATGCCCCGCTAGGTGCGTACTGAGATTGATGACATAGCGGTCCGCTGGATCCCCTCCCTCACCCTCGCGGTAGGGCTTCCGTTGCACCTTTCCTGCGTGGTCGAGCATGCATGCTGTGCAAGCAATGTCCGGGTAGTTTGGCACGACGACTGGACAAACCGACAGAGCGAGGGCGATGTTCTTTTTCAGATGCGTGTCGAGGACATGTGTCAGGTGGAATACACCGGCCTTTGCGGCACGGCCGCCGCCAGTGGAATGCCGGATAACGTCTGGCCATCTTCCAACGACTTCATCCATCGTGTAGATCTTTGCGTTCGAGGGCGCTATCACAGGCGACTGGCCATTATGCTGACAGGTGGTTGAGGGGCTAGCATTGATCACGGCGCTCAAGGCATCGCTTGGGTCCACGATTCGCCAATGGTTCTTCGTCTGGATGCGAAACGAGAGACGATAGAACCTGTCATCCATCTGGCAAAGAATCACATCGGTCTTGACTGGCGACTCGTCCTCGTCCAAGCTCAGACCATGGTCGATAAGCGACGCTGCCTTCTTGTAGCGAGAACAGAAGGGGGACGTGTCCTCTGTGTTCTCGGTCTCGATAATGGCAAAGTTCTCCTCGACGCTCCGGAACTGTATGTCATCATGCCTCCTAGTCACCACTCCAAGCCGGCCCCTTGATCCAACAATGCGGAAGCAGCCGTGCGCGGAGAGCTCGCGAGTCAAGTCCAACCAGGGCGCCTGCGCGGCCAGATCTCCGTACTGAATCGCCGCAAATGCCGTCCCTCCGGAGGCTGCGTGTGTTTCTTCCACCGGTCTCTGGAACGGGCAGCCCAGGTAAACACATGATGCCACGGTAAACCAGGTATCCCACATGACCTTTCCATCTTCAATGAGCTCCAGGAGCAGAGTAGCCATTCCCTCGACAATCTGGGTAGTATCAGAAACAGAGGAGGCGCTGTCAACGCCAAATCCATCTGCGACGCCGTGGGCTAGGAGCAGGAGAACTTCTTCCACGGCTAGACGACGGAGACAGCCCGGTTTGAGACTGCTCTGCTTCGCCAAACCCCTTTTCTGCAAGGGGCATTCTGAACACTGACATTCAGCACCAACTTTGGTTGCCATGTCCTTGAGAATCGGGAAATACTCGACGAGAGCAATCAAACGGTAGCCCATATTATCCCACTTACCCAACTTATCATAGTCAGCAAGGATAGATTGGACTTCTCCCGGGTGTCTGAAGGTCATGTGAGCGCTGGATGAGCTGCCCCATTGTAAGCTGAGGATCGACGGTACGTTTCCGAGGGCTATCGAGACTGTCATCTCGCCTTCAGTGGCCCGTCTGAGCGGCTCGGCGCTGAACCCCGGGGACTCTGTTCGGGGAGACAGTGGGACACCCAGCAGCCAATGCATTATAGACTGCGCTGTGCACTTGATCAAGATCTGCACACCCTCGTTCCACATGGGACTTGCCCTTGGATACAACCGAGGAATTTCATACAACTTCTGCCGTATTCCCGGTCGTGGCAGTTCATCATCAAAGTCGCAAGAAATATAACCAGACAGGAAATCCTCGAATTTTCCTGAAACATGGCGCAGGATCTTGTACGAAGCCTGACTGTCGCCACCGCAGTCACTTCCCTGGGCACATGGCGAGGCGACGTTGACCTCGAGCTCGCGCAGAGGGTTCCCGAAATCCGCCCGGTAGACGATATGCCCGCCGACATTGACGACGATGGAGCCGTCGTAGTGCAAGAGAAGCCACAGCATGACGTCGCGCAGGAGATGCGTCGTTCTCAGGATCGCCTTGGACGGGCAGCGAGCGTAGATGGTGTTGACCACGATACCGAAATCGACAGGGTCGAGGTAGTGGCCTCGTGGACAGACAGCGAGGAGCTCATCCGGCAGCGGGACCGTGTCGCAACCAACGTTGACGATGTTGAACCACACGCTTGAGACAATCTTACGCACCACTGCTCGCACTCTTGTATGCTCGGGGTTATACGTGAATGCAGCTCGAGCTACAACATCGTGCTCTTGCCCCCGTAAGCGGTGAGACTCCATGATGCACGCCGTCACTGTCTCGGTCACGAGCATGTCATCCCTGTGATGCTGGAAGAGGCATGCCACCGTCGACACGATCCAGCTCAGGCTCGGATCCCCAGCCATCAGCCGGCCCAGCGACCCCGAGTGCTGCAGGAACAGCGGTCGGACGGGCAAGGTATCGAGTCCCTGTATGATCCTGTCGAAGAAGTCCTGCCCGCTCTGGTTTGCGTACGCGAAGCCCTTGGCCTTTTCCATGCAATCTAGAAGCTCGTACTGGTTCAGTCTTTCGCGGCCGAGCCACTGCCCAATCTCCCACGCGCCTTTGAGAAGGGACCCGGACGACGAAGTTGCCTTGAGCAGAACCGTTGTCAAGTCGATAGCTCGGCTGGCGAGGTCTAGCCTCCCAACCTGCATGTTCTCAGCCATTGAACAGTGATGCCGGTCTGGGTATCGCTGCGTAGCTAATTATACGAGAAGACTATCTGGCGACGTGGAAGTTGCTTAGCCACCATTCTATAACAGCCATGCCCCGGAAGCGGGGTATGGTTGAAAATCGCAGGCAGCAAGCCTGGCGATAACGGACGGTGGATAATTGCGGCTGATGCCAGTTGCTATCTAGCGCAATTCGTTGGAATATTATGGTTGGCTGTATGGGCACCTCAAACATGGTTAACCCCTTTAGATAACAAATCAACGGCCTGCGATTAACTCAGCCTCTGCTGTGTGAGTCTTGGCAAGGGCCACCTGGCACGTGTCAGTTATGGCCTGACCGGACGCCAAGACTTGGTGGCAGAGAGCTGAAAAGTGATTATGAATAGTCCTTCCTGCACCAAGGTGATCCTTCTTATGAACGAAAGCAGTATCTAAAGTTAGACCTAGTTAGAGGTATATAATATAAAATAAAGAGATTTGTCTATATAAAGGGATCCCTCTGTAAGCTGTTTTATCTCTTTATATCTCTTTATACCTGGTAAAAATAGCCACTGTGGGTGGCGTAAGTTACCTGGGAAGGAACCTTTCGCGGCTACCTTCTATTAGAGTCCTTGTATGACTTCTGCAGTCTGATTTGGCCAAGCGGTGCCCTTGGAATTTTCCATGCAGCTGAGAATTTGGGCTATAGCGTCCTTGCTTTCACAGTCGGCTGTGTCCCTTGGTACGGAAGTAGTCCCTCGGTATACCCTCGGTATAGCCCCGAAAACGTAAATCTTTCATTGCGGAGAAAAGCATTAAAGTCTAAATTTAGAGGAAATTTTGCTAGAGCGACAAAGAAAATACTCTTGTTTATACTAAAACTTATTGCTCTTCGCTGTACCTCGTTTGTCGCTTATCATTCCTCAGTCAGGGTGACAAAACGCGGGGGAAGCAAAGGCTAAGGGCTGCGGATCTGACCATTGCGCGACTAGCTTTTGATGATATATATATCTATACGATGTTGTCTCTGTTAAATAATAGTCTTTCCCTCCTTGAGTACTTTCATTACTTTCATATATATTAATCTTAGCCTGGGCTTGTCTCTATCGACAAAGATATCGCCGAGTGTTATTAGAAACCATGTATCAACAACAGCAGATATTGTCTCAAGTCGTTGAGCTGGCTAAAAGCCCAAAAGTTCAAGCCTCTGCCGGAATACTCCTTGCCCTCAAGTCGTTGGGATACCTGAATTCTTGGTATACCAAGAGGAAGGTCAACAATCATGTCAACGACCCTTCATGGGATTGGACCCGCGAAATCGTGGTTGTCACCGGAGGAAGCAATGGAATCGGAGCTGCCATAGTTTCGAGGTTCGCTGAAAGAGGTATCAAGGTCCTGATACTGGATCTGAACCCTCCCGCTGCAAAGTTGGGTAAGTCCCCTTAGGCCACGAGTGCTCTCAGCAGACATCTGACGCTGTTTAGCCGCAAATACATACTTCTACAAGGTCGACCTCACGGATTCGGAAGGCATATCATCAGTTGCTGATCAGATCAGAGAAGACCACGGCAATCCGACGGTTCTGATCAACAATGCCGGATTCGCAGAATTGAAGTCTATACTAGACTTGCCAGCGTCTTACTTCAAGAAACTATTTGAAGTCAACCTTCTCGCTCCCTACCTCCTTACCAAGCAGTTCCTCCCCAGCATGATCAAGCGGGACCACGGCCACATTGTCGACATCGCTAGCCAAGCATCTTTTGCCACGCAAGCGACGAATGTGGCCTATGGCTCTACCAAGGTAGGCCTATTGGCTTTCCACGAAGGCCTCGCCCAGGAGCTGAGACACATATACAAGGCCCCTCGCGTTCGTACCAGGTGAGTCACTTCCTCTTCTTCACGCATGGAAAGACCTTCTGACGCTTTGAAGCGTTGTGCATCCCTCCTGGATTAGGACGGCCATGACAGCAGAGCTTGTCGCAAAGGGCAAGCTGAAGGATACGGTTACGCCAGCTGAGGTTGTGGCTGATAAGATATACGACCAGGTTCTTTCTGGATTGGGTGCACAGATCATGGTGCCTTCAAACTTGTGGTGGACTTCCATGATCCGAGGACTGCCAGGATGGCTTCAGGAGTCATTGAGGAATCAGATTACCGTCATCTTGATCAGCGCCTTGGGCACTGGGCCTAAATAATGCAGAATCATGGGTAATACAGACTACTGTAATAAACAGTGGGTCAACAGCCAAAAGTTCAATAACACTTAGCTTCCATAATGGCTGTATTACTACTGCTTCAGAATGGTGCGACTTCGTGAGCCATCAACCCGAAGTTAGACATGCTTAGAAGTATACAACGTAGAACAGAGAGATCGGCCCGTGCAACCCCTGGCATCAGTTCTACTAGTCTCAGAGGACTCAGAGCTGATCTGCTAGAACCCACAACTAGTAGGATAATACTACTCTAGTGGGCATCACCAGGCCAATCAATGATATCATCACCAAATCCCGCTGGCCTGAGCCCATTGTTTGCCTTTCGAAAGACCCTGGAGATATCGGCTAGCACAGCCTTCTCATCGTCGCTGAGAGTATAGACCGTAAGCCTTGTCAGCTCCTCTAGCCACAAAGACCAGAGACTTGTCTCCCAGTCACTGACTGTAACAGAATCGGTGGCGTCACAGCCCGATAGAAGGAGCATCTGAATCATGTGAGAGGAGCTGAATCTTGACTCTGTTGGCTGATCGTTGAATTTGCCACTCAGGAATTGTTTCCTTAGGGCATGGTATAGCAGAGTCTCGCATCCATGCTCACACTTGTGACCTGTTGTTGTGAAGCTGGGATGGCTCTTGACAAAGTTTATCGCGCCGGCTTCTATGGCGAGGAGCAACGCAATAGGCGGGCAATGAGATGGACTCTTAGACAAATCATCAGCAGCCACTACCTGAGACAGTCTCTGCAGCGTAATGCATGAGAGTATCATCTCTGATAGAAGCGAAAGAAAAGCCGTAAGATGGAAGAAGCAGTTGTTGGTGTCATCAGGTCTCTGCTTGTCGGCTTCAACTCCCCACCAAAGGCCCTCCTCGAATAGGTCCATGGCCGCCACTTCGTTGTTTTCAGAAAGCTTCTGGACTGCCATGTGCATACCATAAAGCGACAATGCCGTAGCTGCCTCAAAGCCACCTTCTTGAATCCGAAGACAGTCAAGCTCCCATGAGTTCTGATCGCTTAGGAACTCAAAGACAGTCCTGTGCATGAACACGACCTTTGCTTCTGTTATGTTACTTCCAGAAATTCCAGTATGGGGGTTCGCAAATTCTAGTAATCCCCAACATCGACTTCTCAGCCGACCTTCGAGTTCTTCGCAGATCTCCAGCTTTTCCTCGTCGTCAAGAGGCTGAATGCAAATAGGTTCCGCCTTATAATCGTCCACTAGTGCGAGGCCTAGCGCGTATAGCCCTTTCTGGAGGAATGGTGACTTGGTCTTTTGATATGTGTAGCAGATCCTCAGCAACTGAGCTCCTTGTTCTTGATGCCGTTTGTGAATCTTGCTGAGCATATGCATAAACATGTCCTTAAGCTCTGGAGGAAGTTCATCAACGCGGCGACGAATCTCAGAAAGGCGATCGTGGTCGTCAAAACCCCCGCAGATGGATCGACAGGCGAGTATTATCCACAGCCAGACACCACAAGATTTGTCAACAAGTTCATCCATCAGAGAAGCTGACTCTTTGGGATGCCTGCTAATATGGCGTTTCATGGAGGGGTGGCCTCCAACTTTGTACTCAACGTATGCCTGTATGTCGCGCCGCGTGAGGTCCTGCAGTTTGAGATGAGGTTGCTTTCGGAAGGCAGCGACGCATGATGGGATAGGCCTGCTCGAGACAATGATTTTGGAGTGCTTGTTCTGAGCTAGCCTGCTGATAAAGTCGATACTCTCACTGTACTCCCCAACAAGCTCGTCAAGGCCGTCGATGAAGAAGCAAATATGTCCTATCCTGTCATCGTTTGCTGAGATGACCTCAAATGCTTGCCTAGTCTCGGCTACTGTAGGCAGACATATATCATCATGTGTGGCAAAGTCTCCCTCCCGAAGGCCGGACTCTCGCTCAAGTATCTCCTTCCACATATTTGGGAGTGCTTCTTGAATAAGCGACCTGTTCTGATCTAGTATCTGATACAGCAGTGTTCGAGTAAGCCCAGTCTGGCTCTTCTGGAGGTCCGATCCCAGATTGGAGAAGAAGTAATGGCACATGAGCAGTCGTCCTTTTTTAGCCCATTGAGATAAGATGGAAGTAGTTCGTTGATGCCTAAAGATAAACTTCATCAGTGTTGACTTGCCGCTTCCGGCTTTCCCAGAAACCCAGTAGATACCTGAGCCGTTTAGAAGCCAAGACGGGAGATCATGCCAGGACTCGGTGTCGTTTGAACCTTCGATTGCCCATTGAAGAGTGTCTCGGTGATTCTTCGAGATGCTTTCTGACCTATCGTTTATCATCCTGAACCATAGTGTGTTCAGAATGCGAGTCTGGCGCATTTTATCAAGATTCTGCTGGGTTGATTGAGTGATAGCTTCATGGTTTCCTGCTGCTTCCTGGAACAACAAAAGCTTCCTGACATCCATTTTGATGAGCTCGATATCACTCTGGACCATTGAGCGAGCTGTTTCAGAACTCGAAGGCGGAACAATTTGATCGAGTTTGGCTATGAACCCGGCAAGATCCTGGACAAGAACCTCGAACTTCTGTTTATCTCTGACGATCCAACGTGTCTTCTGGGCAACGCATGTTGACTTCGCTTGACCCTGTATTGGAACTGGGAGTGCTTCAAGTCGTCCTATAAAGCTCTTCATTCGCTGCTGACTGAACCTCCAACCAGATTCCGATGGATTTCGTTGTTGGCTGGAACCAACCTTCTGTAGCGGCATTGGTCTGGTGAGCAGTACTGAGGGCACGTCGTCCAACTTATCCATCCCAAGACCCATCGGGACTGGAAGCGACTCGGTGTCATTTTCCAACCTCAACCCATATCTCTGGTGTAACTGATCGGTATCTGTCAAAATCGATCGAATTGAACCAAGGATCCGCAGAATTAGAGTCTGGGTATTGGGCTCATCAAGTCGCGCGTCGTGATCGGTTTGAAGAAGTTTCACACGGTCTGCCCACTGAAGAAGAAGGGTCTTTTCGATATCGAGCTTTATATCGAGCACTTGATACTGATGGCCCATGTGGCGCATATCTACTATAGTATTGAAAAGGTCGATTGTATCCTTGAAGACGCCGATAAGACCGGCGAGGCCTAGTACACCAAGCGCGAGCCCAGCGACTTCGGCCATCTCGACATGTCGTGATCTGGGCCTCAAAGAAATGTTTTAAATTGATTTTGCCTGCTTGAGAATATTGAATCGACTGCGAATAAAATCGTAGGTGTTTGGAAGAGTTTTGGTGCTGAATAGTTTCGGGCATGTATGCAAATGAGGGGTTGTAGCCTGATTTGATCACCTGACGTGACTGCTTATTCTCTCTTGTAACAGCAATCCGTCAACAAGATACCCATGTGTCCTTTGGACGAATGTGATAATGAGAGATACAGCATATATCTTAACAATATTGGTATAGATAATGTAACCCTTATAATAGAGTTACCTGGCCATATCAAGGTTAAGGTTAAATATTAGAGAGTATATAGAGAGACTGGAGTGATAGCAATAAGCCTTTTAATAGAAATCTTAGCTAAGTTAATATTCTTAGCTTTAAAGCTCTAGAATGGCTTTTATAAAAATTACATCAAGGCTTATTAAAATAATATCTGGTAGCTTTTATTTCAGTGGATCAAAGCATTAAGTCCTTAGGGGGCTTTGCTGCGTTTTCTAGCATTAGTTTAGTCTGTAGACTATTAAATAGATTTCTGAAGTAGTGTTGGTGTTTGGCAGCTCAAATCCGCTAGTTTGCCTGCTAACACAAACTATTAACTGTCTTCAGGCACCGACACGACTAGCACGACGAGCTTATTTCCGAAGTATCTTCTGTTTACAGAATTTCAGGAGAATAATAAAAGCATGCTTCCCATATTTTTAGCTCCTTGTTTATTTGCCTGTGTCTTGTCTCTCATTTTTCTCACTTTCGTCACTCGTTTAAGTCACTATGCATTTCAGCATCCTTCGTTTCTTGGCCGTTGGCCTTGTTGGCCTTGACGTTGCAGTTGCGAGCCCTTGCAAGCCTCGTTCTTCTGGTATGTGATAACCTCTCGATTGGCCATTCCTCGCTGATAGAATTGGTGTAGCATCTGAATCCTCCATTGCGACAACTGAGACAACGGCGGGAACATCCAGTTTTACTTTGTCTTCCGATACCTCAGCCACCTTTGCCAGTACCACGACCGAAGCAGTCACTTCTGCTGGCACAACGACTGAAGCAACGGATTTGACGGCTTTCTCCAACAGATACTGCCAGTACCGAAGCAACGACTTCGGGCGATGCAACCAACGAGATTACCACCTTCGCTACATCAACCGCAACGACCGAGGCAACTTCTACCACTGGAGCTGATACTACAACTGAGGCCGTGACGACTTCAGGCACAGTCACTGCTTCATCCGAGATCACTGAGGCTCCCACAACTACCACTGAAGCCACAAGTACAGCAGCTGCCACCACGATCGCCGTCCCAATGTTCCGACTTCTCCCTGCCAGTAGTACCTACCAAGGCCAGCCCCTTCTATCAAACCGCGTTCATTTCGCTCCTCTTCTCTTCAACAGCGCTCAAGGCTATACCGATGCTCTCTTCACCATTGACACCACCACTAGCCGCCTGCTCCTTGACGGCACTCTGCCTATCTGCGGCTTCTTCCCTGGCGATGGCACCAGCGCATTTATTGAATGCGATGCCACCAATATGCCGGACCAGGAGCAGTACCTCACTTGCGAGACACCTACGCCGGGAAGCCAGTTGGAATGCACTGTGCCCGAGGTGCAATGCAGCATGTTTTCGGGTTGTACTGCCACTGGTGCTCTCTGGGGTACGACATACATTGGAACGTCAGGTGGTGAGCCCGGTATGAAAGCGCTCCTTGGCCCTCCATCTATGCCAGGATACACTGCTGTGCAATTTCTTGTTACTTTTGACTCGGATTAGATGAATCGACCCCATGCCTTAGCTGTGACTTAATATTCTTCTTTTGAATAATGCAGTGGAACTCAACTCAAGTGGATAGCCCGTATTACTTCCTGCTACATGCCAGTTATACAAGTTACTAATTGGGAAGACTTGGCTTTATTGTTGATTATATTATAGACTATATCATGACTTTCAGGTACTACCTCCTATGCTATAGTACCACTAGTATACTGTGCTATAAGACTACATATTGATCTAAGTTTAATACTCTACGAACTCACCTAGCATTTCTAAGCTAGAGATACTCTTACATATTTACAATACACTAATACAAATCCCTCAAAACTGTACTTTAATCGAATTATACAACTCAAAATGCCCATCATACAGATTGAAAGCGGGCTGGTTCTACACTTACGCCAGACCAATGCCAGCCTCTGTCATGGCATTCTTGGCACTCTGAGGACTAGCAGCAGAAGCAATAGTCTTGCCGTTGAAGCGGCCGAGGAAACAAGTCTCATCGCCAGGGAAGACGCCAGAGCTTCCAAAGGTGTTCACCTGGCACGCGTGTCCAAGAGAAGCCTTGCAGGAACCAGCAGATCTAGCAGTAGGGACAGTGAAGAGATGACCCTTGGTTCTAGACTTCAGGGGGTTCTTGACGTTCTGGAACGCGTTTCATTCAGCGAGAACCTGGCCTTTCTCCTCAATCTCGAAAGTATGGTCGAGGATGTCGTGGAAATAGTTGTTGACGACGTGGAGGAGGGTATTGCCGGAAACCTTGGGAGCGCGGCCGGGAACGTGGTACATGTAGTTTCCTTTGAAGGTAATCAACTAAAGCCTGTCGGTAAATTGTCTGTACCATATGGTGTCTTTGTTACTTACGTCGCTCTGTCCGATGAAGAGGATGGCCCAGTGGTGACAGGTGTTGCAGCTCGCAGACCAGGGGCTCACACCGTCAATATTGTTATTTGTGACGGAAACGCGACCGCTAGTTCCAGTACCTAGAATAATGTGCTGGCGACCGATCAAGGATGTATTGCAGTGATCAATCAAGATGTTATCCGTACCGTCCAACGTGATAGCATCGCCACCCCGGACCAGACTGGGGTTGAGGTCGGTGATATGGATGTTCTGGATGATGCCATTCTTGACGCGATTAGCAAGACGAAGACCCTTGCCCTCGATGACACTCTCGGAACCGACACCGATAATGCTCTTGTTTGAGCCTACAATAATAAGGTTCAGACCAACCTTGTCATACTTAACTGTGACCTTCTGGGCACCGGGATTGAAGTCGGTACATCACTGGTTCTTGTTGATACAGAGCTGGCAATGCGCTCCCGTACCCCACGGCCCGCAGCCACAGATCCCTGAGACCCCTTATAGTCAAAGGTTCGCTCCAGATAAACAATACGAGCCGTGAAGCCATGCAGAAAATTTCCTAGCAAGCATCGAGAGCCAGCTTACGTATTTTCGGATCATGCAGCAGAGGCGGCTACATTATATACCTTTTCACTCAGCAGTCTTGCCGTTAGTGACCCACTCATACTTAGACCTCCGGATCATCTCTTTCGATCCAGTACATTGAATCTCCCGTCTCGTTTCTAAAGGAAAAGGAAACTTGTGTTGACCTGGACTTAGAGCCGGCAAATAGATAACCAATACTCGTTTATCACCTCGGCACGGTACGAGACGTTACAGGGGTATACCCCTGTCAATCACTCGGCTACCAGACCCAATCAGGAGCTCCAGGAGCTCCAGGAACTTCTGCTAGCACCCAATCTAGGCTTAACCAGATTCAGACCTCGACATGCAGAATATCGCCTGCTAATAGGGTAGTCAAGTGAAGATAAGGGACTTTGGTCAACACGCCTTGCGCGCAATAGGTAAGTGATCTTGCAAAACATGCCAGCGATAAGGGACGGCACATCTATCCGATGTAGAGTAGCACTGAATAGGAGATATCTTTATAGAATACCAGTTCTCAATGACATAAAGGGAAGCTGTGAAATGTCATGGTATTGACAGTTTGGTAGGAGGTTGAGGGATTTAGTTAAAAAACTAGGCCTTGGTTGTTATGGCTTCTTGCAACTAAGCCTCCCTCGACGCTTTTTAAGAAGGTTTACTAGGAAAGTTACTAAAACTATGACAGCAACTTTTGTAGAAGATCAGCGTATCTCGGATCAGAGTAGATTTACCATTTAATGCTAATTGCAATAAAGCCATGACTTATCTTCATGAAACCTATGTATATAGATGCCATTTAAGTGATTGCATTATAGTTAAAAAATAAAGTCGCACAATCTGCAAGCCAATTTGAAGTGGTTGCGACTGACCTTGTGACCAAGCTGTAAGTTTACGTCTAAGTGCTCGTTCAAAAGATCTTCGGCAATCACGGCAACAAGGGGCCACCTCTTTATATCAGACGATCCAGATTTGGCGCCAGTCGATCCCCGCGGATCAAAGGCGTGACTCTGGGGTGCTAATGGCACACTGTGGAAAGGCAGCAACTTCATTGGACGAGCTGTTCGGCACTGGGACATTAGTTCGGGTGGTTCACCGGCCATGCACCCTCTTAGATTAGCTGGTTGGACGCGGAATATACCCAATCCGGTAGGTGTCAATTGTTCACGCCACGCTAGCGGCACCTAGTATCCAACGCGGCTATCCACGAGACGATCAGACTATCAGTTTACACTAAGAGTGAATATCTAGAATATTGAGAGAAGTTCAGATCCTAGCGTACTTGTCAAGCTTCAGATAGCTATCAGTTTTAAGATGCCGGTTTTCCGAGAAGTCGTAAACAGATGAGGCCATAGCATAAACTCCAACAGATATAAATAAGCTAGCAGGCTGCTCTCAATAACAACTCATCTCATCAACATCTCACAATTCCAGCTATCTTCTTAGGACTACTATACTACCAGCAAAGATGCTCTTCGCTGTCACTCTCACTCTTGCGGCTGCGGCTGCGGTTACGGCATCGCCACTTGAGCCCAGGGCCAAGAAGACGGCCGTTCTCCCCTTGAAGCACGTCGTCAAGGCCACTTCCATCAAGGCCATCGTCCAGAAAGGCCAGGCCCGCATCCGCAAGATCAACGGAGACAGCGGCACCACTTTCCGCGTTGATGCCACCAGCTCTGGCACCGTGACTAACGAGGATGTCTCCTACGTCGCGCCTGTCGTCATTGGAGGCAACACCTGGAACCTCATTGTTGATACTGGATGTAAGTACCATATTCCTCAAAGATGAGTCGAAACAGTCGCTGATCTGGAATAGCTTCCAACACTTGGTGTGGTGCTCAAACCTCGTGCGAGCCAACATCTACCGGCCAGTCTACTGGCAACTCTGTCAGCGTCTCTTATGGCTCTGGTCAATTCTCTGGCACCGAGTACACGGACAAGGTCAGCTTTGGTGGCCTCAGTGTTGCATCACAGTCAGTTGGTGCTGCTAGCAGTGCTAGCGGCTTCTCGGGTGTAGATGGCATCATCGGCTTTGGTCCTGTCGATCTCACTGAGGACACAGTCGCCAACACCAACACCGTTCCAACCTTTATGGACAATCTGTATAGCCAGGGCTCCATCTCAACTGAGGTCCTCGGCGTCTCCTTCCGCCCAGAGTCCGGCAGCGACGATGATGATGCCAATGGAGAGTTGACTCTTGGTGGTGTCGACAGCTCCAAGTACTCCGGTTCCCTCACCTACTTCCCCCTCCTTACTAGTGGCCAAGCTTCTCAGTACTGGGGTATCTCCGTTTCTGGCTTCACCTATGGATCTAAAACCCTTGGTAGCGGCAGCGGTATTGTCGACACCGGCACTACGCTTATCTACATCCCTACCAGTGCCTACAACAAGTTCCTGTCTGCCTCTGGTGGTTCCACTGACAGCTCATCCGGCCTTGCTTCATTCACCAAGAAGCCTACCTCCAACTTTGGTATCAAGTTCGGGTCAACCACTTACACTCTCACGCCCGCACAGTACTTGGTTCCCACTGCTCAGTACAGCAACTTCGGCTTGAGCTCTGGCAAGTACTACGCCTGGATCAACGATGGAGGCTCCTCTGGTGTCAACATCATCATCGGACAGAAGTTCCTCGAGAACTATTACTCCGTTTATGATACCACCAACTCCCGTATTGGTTTTGCTAAAGCTGCCTAAGTCGATCTTCCGGCATCGCGATGAACGCTCTGTTGCCTGCAAGGAGAGAAGAGAGTATAACACAGTTTCTCGTACATACTAGACGGAATAAGTCAGAATATATACATGCATGTCAATATAAACTAGTTTGGTTTGGATACCTGCCATTCAATAAATGTGTTCATATTAGGGTCAGCTTTTTTCATGCCTAAGTGTTAAGTGCTAGCTGCTGCAAATATCATTGGCGGAAACTAGGGTTTGGTTGACTTTGTAACTGTCGCGTGATAGTTGAGAACCATCAACAGTAAGATATATATCGCTGCAAGACAGGTAGGTAAGAAATGGTAGATGAGCAACATATTAATAAAGGCTAACCTATACCCAACGCCAACGGCCCCGCAGAAGTCACGTCACTCTTAATCTTCCCGAAATCAGTTAGACTAGCTCCAATCTCCAACTTCTTCCTCATCGGCTCATCCCCACAACTGTCCACCGTCAAGACTTTCCTAATCCAGCCTGAGGCGGAAATAAATACCGGACCCTAAATCGGTGGATCGCCAGCGACTTTGAGTGTAAACCAAACTTGGTACGCTCCGCACACTACCCTTACCAAGAATGAGCCTTGACGAATCCTCACCAACATCAACATCGGATCATCTACCAATAGGCAAGAAATTCCATGATATGAATTTAAAGAAAGGCTGCAACAATTGTAAAAAGCATCGAGTTAAGGCATGCTTTCCTCTTCGTCTCTTTTTACTCGGATCCTTGCTATGTTGGACTAATCTTGATATGGCATTGTGGCTGACTTCTCCATAAATGATGGACGGAGAACTTCGAGGGTCGGCTGATTAGTTCTTGTATATTGTGTTGGTAATGTCCCTAAGCGCCATATCAAGATTCTAACATCTAAGAAGCAGTTAAACATTATAGGCTGCCAGTGGTGCTTCCTACTTAGACCAGACAAGGCAGAACTATAGATTATAGGCTGACGGATAGATCTGTAACGGTGAGTTAGGAACATTGTTGGTGGTAAAATATTGATGTCCAAGGCACCAGTCAGGGAAGGTCAACCCACACCCAAAGCTAGCACACTGCAGGCAATCGCGATGATCGAGCCCTTGCGGACCCTTGATTGGCCTTTATTTCTCATACGCGTTTAGGTCCGCGTATATCGTAAAGCTTCGCGAACTCCACTTTATTACATTTCCGACTCAGAACGAGATCGAGCCTCGTTCCTCGTTCCTCTCTGTCTGGCAACAAACCACGTCGCACAAACCTCGTTTAGCAGAAACTCTAAGATTTACTCTTCGCCCCCCACGACCCTTGCCAAGCATGTGTCTTGAAAATTCACCAACCGACACCTCTGATCACCTGCCATCTCGTAAGAAACGACTACATAAGAAGTCAAAGGCAGGCTGCAACGATTGCAGGAAGCGCCGGGTCAAGGCACGTCTGTCTCCTCCTCCCCCTTTGACTGCGATTCCCCGATACGATGGACCAACCTCGACATAATCATACACCATATTCTGATTTCACTCCTTAGTGTGACGAGAAGATACCCGCTTGTACCGCTTGCGTTCGACGTGGGGATACCTGCATCTATCCGCCCACGGCCTTTCCGACTCTGACGCAGAGCAACGACAATGCTACGCTAGCTTGTGCACTGCAAACGGAAGAGGCAGCACTCGCTGCTTCGCTAACGGTACCAAGGATCGTCGAGGGCCATGAACAATCGGTATCTTCAGCGATAACCTTTACACCTGACGATCTTGCCCTGCTACACTACTGGACCTATTCGGCAAGCTTGGATATTGTCAAGTCCCCCGCCGGAGATCATTACTGGCAAAGGACGTTTCCAAAGATTGGATTCCAACACGCCTTCGTCATGCACGGAATTCTAAGCCTGGCAGCGCTGCATCTTGCGTACAGACATCCCGCTGACAAACCACGCCTGATCTGCATCGCTGCATATCATCACAACATAGCACTGCGTGGGTTTCAGCAAGGTATAAACCAAATGAGCGATGACAACAGCGACGCGTTGTTCGTGTTCTCGTCATTGAACATCGTTTATGTATTGGCTTTCTTTGGGCCTCTCTGCGATAACTCTTCTGAGGATCGCAAGTCTCGCATACTCGGTGATGGATGGATACCAGCGATACGCGGCGTCGACGCAGTCTTGCACCCTGCATACGAGAGGGTCTGCCGAGGACCTTTGGATGAGTTGACAAGGATTGGCAATTGGAATAAGCTTGATCCGGATCAGCAGTTAGTTGTTGATGACGACCATTTCCGCAGTATAAGGCAAATCTGGGAGGGTAATAAAGACGCACGCATATACGAAGAGGCGCTCTATCTGCTCCGTAAATGCAATGCATACATGAAGCAATTTGAGACTATGAGCAGTGAGGCTAGAGCTGAGTGGGGATACAATCAGGACTGGTCAGCACCATATATATGGTTACATGCGACTTCCGAGGAATATATTAACCTACTACAACAGCGACAGCCCCCAGCTTTGCTTATCTTTGCATATTTCGGTGTTTTAGCTTATGCTTTGGAGGGATTCTGGTTTGTGGAAGGTTGGGGACGAAGCATAGTACTTGTTGCTGATGAAATACTAGGAGGGTACTATAACCGATGGACAAAGTGGCCTAAAGACAGAATAAGTACAAATTAATACTAATAGAATTATGTGTATCTTTATAAGTTATAATCTTTATACTTTGGAAAATCCTTCGCTCCTCTACTGAAAAGCAGTGCGAATATGGCCTGATAGCCCTCTTGTGCTGCCAGGTGAACTTCTATTTGGTCCTCTCTCTATATGCGCCACTCTAGACTGAAAATTCTGTCTGCATTAATAATAAAGCTGATTACTACTAACACATAGTTATTAAAAATTTAATCTCTTCTATAACAGCATAAGTTAAAAATAGGAATTTTTCAAGATTGGCCTATTGCAAGGCCTACCATCCTCCAGACAACACCACGTTGCTTTCCCGAGCTCTTTATTAGCTATAACCTTTTCCCTATAATTAAAAAGTTAGAATAATATCCTCATGTGCCCTTAATATATGCCTTGATTTACTTACCGCTACTTAGGATAACACCATAATCTCTTGTATCCTGACACACAAGGGTATCCGTAGTCAATGTAGCAGTCCTCTGAAATATAGCCATGCTCGAAGCTACAGGCTTTGCCGCAGTTAAATGCCTCGGTTGTCCAACGCAGAACCCTACCGCTAGAGTCCTTCTCCCCAACATCAGATTTCGACGAGCCGCAAAAGAGTGATGGGCCGAACCACTCGCAATGCTCGCCACTCTTCTGAATGCAATTGGCGGATGCACTTGTCGCAGTAAAGAGCACTGCAATGATGATTTGGGACTTCATTTTCGATGGAGATGCTGATATGCCTAGTTGTCGGAGGCTTTTGTTGTCGTTCTGGGTTGATCTGAAAGTAGTGAGTTGCGGTTGTGCGGTCTCCGAGATTCCTTTATACTTCTTTACGAGGCCCAAACCCGAACAAATAGATATACACACCGCCAAGTTATGCTGCTCGGCGAGAGCGTCTGACATTGCAGGTGCGGCTGAAGGATGCTTAATCGGGTATATACTGTGGGTATGCGTGCTGTCAGCAAAGCTACAATTAATTGTATGACTACACCAGCTGAATGTAAGAAATTCGCCTAGAAGAGCTAGAAAGTCTCAGTGAGACCAGACTATAGGCACCCTACTACGGAACAATGCAATATAACGTTGCGTATTTTCGAAGAGGACATCCACCCAGGCTGGCACTTTAAAACTCTGCCTTGGAAATAAGACGCCATTTTGCAGATGATTAAGGCGCTCGACCTACTGTTATTTTTCGACTTATGAGAAGATCTGTTGTAATTGAATAAGGTGCCCAGAGCCGAGCCTTGCTCCCATCGAGTTTATGACGTAGGGTCTCCTCCATACATTAAAGTAAGCTTCAATGCTGTACAACACAACACTCGCATTCATGCCTGCTAAGCGTGACCTGCGAAAATCCCTAACGGTCACAGGTTAACATGAATAGAAAAGCGCTGATTTAATCCTATAAAAGAATTAAATTTCGGGCGCTTTTGCATAGCAGTACCAAATTAAAAGTTGTAATGTAGGAAAGAATAATAACCGCGAGAACTCCAATTTGTGGAATTAATATATTATCATCATACTAAAGGTTTGGTGACGGAACCCTGAAGCAGGCAGTGAGATTAGTCCTCGGGGCCTCCATAGTGGATCCCCGAAGTAGGTACTAGGTAGTGAGATTTAGTGGAAAGGGAGAATAAGCCCTCACCACGCGGCCTTGGGTCTGAATCAGACATTTATCAGGCAGCAATAGTCTAGCTGCAAGATTTACTTCGATAATTTGGGAAAGGAAGAGATTATTGGCAGTGTAAGCGCTGTGGCGTTGAAAGGCCTGGCTGCGAGGATAACCATGTGACAAGTATATTTATTACAGCTTCTCGAATACATCAAGCTATAGCTAAAACGCTGTAGTAACGCGCCAAGGCAGATTTGGGCTGACATGCATGCAATACAAACAGGGATACAGAGCGCCCCATTTTCAACCAGAACTTGGCCAAGGCAACGAATGTGGTTCGCCAGACTGCATACTGGCAAGTGATGTATGTCAATATGATCTCTCGGCCCCCTCACCACTTGATGGCCAAAATACCTTGGCAGAAATCTTTTACTGCATCTTCTCAGCCATGGCAAATAATACCGCTCACCCCAAAACGGCAACAACAGAACCAACAATCGGTTCGGCGGCCGATCCACGACCGGCCCCACCCGTCTCCGTCGCCGATAACATGTCCGAGCTCTCCGACTTCCACGAGATAGGAGGCATGCCCATGTGCATCGCCCTCGACAAGTCAGGCAGCACGTTCGGCGCAACCATCGCGGCAGAGCTGGACGTGGTGCACCAGTTCTGCACGTTCCGCCAGGCTCAGCAGCGAGCCGACTCCAACAGCGCCGTCATCCAGGTCCTCCCGTGGTGCCATGCGGCCTTGGATCCCGTCATCTTCCCCAACAGCTACGAGGCACGGCGGAGGATCGGGTCGGGGGGTGGAACGGATCCATCGTCGCTGTACCAGTCGCCGACCTGTCTTGCCTCGCTACGGTCGGCGGGCATATGGGTCCTGATGACGGATGGTCAGATCGAGAACAAGCTGGTGGAGAAGTTTGCGAAGGAGACGCTCGAGATGTCGATCCACAGTAAGCCGTGCGTGATCATTGTCTTTGGTGACTCCAGCTACGGCCGGCCAGCCGCCTGCGACATCTCGGTGGGCATTGCTGTGTATGCCAACGTGCCGCACTGCCTGCTGCTCTTTCATGACATCCCAACAGGCATTGTGCGGATCCTGCAGGCCAAGGGCAACTTCCAAGGATTGCTGCCGCTGTCTGCGGTGGGGAGCAACGAGCGGATCAAGCTGCGCGTCAATCAGTACACGGCCTGGCCAGAACTTCCCCGGATCGCATACAAGGACTTGTTCTCTCTCGAGCTCTCCGTCATACGTGATCTCGAGCCAGATGAAATGGCTCTGCAAGACGGACTGATCGTCAACATCCCCGACATGCTCGCTGGAAACGTCGACGAAGCGACAATTGAGAAGATCATCCACAACAGCGACAACGTTAGGAGTCTGGCCCTTGCAGCTCAGACCAAAGGCACCGGGGAGAAGGTGGCCGACTGGCTCATATCGCACCAGCTCCCCGCCTCTGCGCGGGCCAAAAGGCCGGTAGATGTTGACCACCGAGCGCATAAGGCCGTCTCGGCGCTTCTGGAGGGTCTCAAATCCTCCAGTTCAGACGAATCCGTGGAAGATCTACGGCGAGAGGTTCGGCAGGCGCACGCTATGAACCTCAAGGTACACAGGCGCAAGCTTAAGGGCGATGCCGATGAGTCCGAGGACGAAGTGAAGAAGACGAACAAGCGCCTTTACCACGCCGCCAGAGCGAGTAACAGAGAATCAGATGGGCGCACGATGAAACGCGTCAGACAGGCGCAAAACGATGCTGATGCTGCACCGCGACCTCCAGACCGACCCCCATCTCCCATAGCCAATAACTGGAACGTCGGCTACTGCGGGTACGCGTCGGATGCAGATTCGCCGCGAAACAACAACTCTCCAATAGACTCGCCGCAGATGGCGCCTACCAATCCCGTCCTTGAACCGGTCTATGCGTCCCAGCCTTTGTCGAGCTCATTCGTGTTACCATCCATGTGCGCGCCCTCGTCTGAGACCTATAACCCTTTCTCGGACGGAGATTACGCTCTCACATATGGCGGCGGGATGATGAGTCAAGGGAGCTTGGCATTAAACCCCTTGATCTCTCCTTTCATAAGTGACCCTGCCTTGAATAGCATGGATGTTAGTTACGGTCTGGACAGCGTGAAAGACCTTCTCAATGAGAAAGAGCCCGCATGCGACTCTAGCGACGAGGAGTTGACCCTGAATAACCCAGCCTCGCTCACTCAAGCCAGCGATAGCTTCCGGAGGTCAAGGAGTAGGAAACTTCCAGGCAAGAGACGCTCTCGCACCAGGACCCGATCCCCCTCTCTCCGTCGCTCCACGCGTGACCCTATCCTCGTCCCAGGCTTTGAGCGGTTCAAGTCCCTGGACAAGGCCAGCAACGAGCTACGCGGCCAGTGCGCTCTCTGCCACTACGACGGCGCTGTGCTCAGCATTCTCCTACGAGCGCCATCGACAGGTCGACCGACGGTTGGCTTCCCACGCGAAGGCGACAATGCGCAGATAGCATTTCCTTTTGCCATAGGTAGCTTTGCAGAGACACGGGTCCTGTCTACGTTTGTCTGTTGTGACTCCTGTGCGTTTCACCTGGTACGCGTGGGCACGTCGCCTCTGGGCGACACGGTCATCGCTGCGGTGCCGATGGTGTCTCTGCGCCAGAACCAGGCCTCTGTTGTTGAAGCGCTGGATCTTGCTATGCGTGGGCGGATTGACATGGATGACTTGCTGGCTGTGTTTATGGCCATGTTGGATGCAGAGTTGAATGACGCGGATCGCCATGTTAGCAGCGACCGAGCACATGCTGATATTTCTCTGTTCCAAAGCAGTGCAGAGTGGTTACAACATAATCTAAATACTCTCATCCAGGTCCCAGCTACACTGAGCATCGACTTCCAACCCCACAGCTCCCGACCTCTGGAGAAAAAGACCCTCCACGAGCTGCTGGATCAGCCAGAGTTCCGAGACCCAGCTAATCTGAACAACCACGACTTGCTACTGCTGCGATATCCCATCCCCGGGTTCCTGGTCCTTCTCCGTCAGATAAGCCTCCTCTATCCCACCTCGGAACACGGACAGACTTTGGCGTTCCACAAGGTCGTGCTGCTCATTCTCGAGATGCTCAACGGCTCTCGCGCATCGGCAAAGTCCCAGCATGCAGTCGGCGATATCTTGCGGCACGCCGAAGCACGAGAGATGCCCATTTCTGCCCTGGAACTGGAACAGAGGGGTCTTGTGGAACCTGGCACGCTGGAAGCTTTCAAGCGATGGACGCACTTTGAGACCTTCGCCCAGAGATGCGGTCCGGCGCTGACCGCCTTCCTTCGCCACTGGCTTCGTGCGGGTCTCAGACAACAGTCTCCTGTATCGGTTTTCAACTTGCTTAAGAGGGATGAGGGTTTAAGAGATGTTTTCGTCGCGCCGTTGTCGATTAGTGCTGATTATGCGATGGATTTGCAGACCTTGTGATTTGTTGTGTTTAGATTATTTTATTATTGTACATGAATTTAACTCCTAAACCTATAAATAAATCTCATAGCAGAAAGCGAACTAAAGTATTTTATCTTGATATTCCTATTTTCCCTTACCAGGACTTAATCGCTTATTGACCGTTCTATTATCATCAGCCTGGACAGTATATTGGAAGATGAACTGTGATTTCAATTAAGAGCGCACCTAATTATTATGCCTTGTAGCCCTGGTATTTTGCGTCGACGTGGAATAGACAGAGTATGCATCAGAAACCGGCAGCCTCGAATGCGGCTCATCACCATCTCCCGACACATCCGACCCGCTGTTAAACCAATGTAAACGCTTGACTCTCTTGAACGGTTCCCGGTCTGTTGTCGACTGCAACCAGCAATCTATCAACTCTCTCTGGGTTGGCCTCTCCTTCAGCTCCCATAGGTGCTTGTCATCAATGTGAGAGTCATCTGAAGGCTCGGCTGTCCAGCCCACGGATCCCGATCCCGATCCTAGAAGTGTATGTTTCCGAGAAGGTGTCTTCACATGCGCGTTTTGATGGCCATCATCGATGATCCATGGAGATGGAGGTGCCATGGTCCTGTTTACACTCTCTGCGGAACGCAAAGGTGATGGGTTCGACGGGGCCATCGGAGGGTTCATCGGTGTAGACGTCCGGCTCCGCGCCTTGTCCATAGCATGCGGCAGCACTTGGTCGCGTTTAAGGACAGGCGTGTTGGAGCTGGTGCCAGTGCTACGAACAATCCAAGAGGATGGGAACACGGCCGGTGCGTCTTGTTCATGCCCAAGACCAGTAAATGGGCTCTGCTTCGGCAGCGCCTTGGGTGCTTGCCATACCAGCGCTACCCCATCTCCCCTCTCCACGACGTTGTTTTCAAGGCAATCCACGTCGAGAAAATAACTGGGATGCATCTCGTCGCCGCAGCACCCGGGTTGTCCGCACGGCCCGTTTGGCAGAACCGCATCGTCTATATCGTGGAAGTGCGAGCTGTCCCTGCAAGAGAAAACGAATGAGTCGCAGAGAGAGCGGGGAGTGCTCGGAGGTGAATCGTAGCGCTTGGAGAAAGGGAGGGAGCCATCGACGCGGCTGAGGAGTGTTGCTGCTGGCGACAGGCGACGGGTTGTGGTTGTAGACGACGACGGAGGTGGAGGTGGACGCGTGAAGAGTGTTGCACGGGGTTTTGGTTTCGCTGGCAGGGCTTGCGATGGTGATGGTGATTTCTGCCGCTTTGGTGTTGCGGTTGGAGATGGTAGAGCTTGCGGTGGATTTAATTTTTTTACTATCCATGACGATGGAAATGATGCCGCCATTTGTACGTGAGCCACGGTCGATTGAACAAGATACACTGCGAGCAGAGACTTTGGTGTTATCAAGAGGTGATAAAGTCAGCGTCAGCCCTGCTCTGCTACGCGCCGTGAGACCGCCACCAATTCACTTGGTTGGATCATCAAGCTGACGCAGCGCAGTCTAAGAGTATGCCTTGAAAAAGGCAACCACGCTAATAGATAGAGGCGTTTGTGGTGGTGGCGGTGTAAGCAGCCTCGTCACTACAATGCAACCCTTTGGGGAGATGATCAATGCATAATACCTCGTCCTGTTTCTCCTCGACAATTACCCAGTAAAGCCAAGGCCCCTTTCAAAAAATTTAGTAACTGTGTTGTTTTTGTCTTTCAATTCGTACAGCAGGCTATGAGTAGAGCGAGTACCGACAACATGCGGGGGTTCCCGCAGAGTAGGCCATTTGAAGTTGGTGATGATGATGGATGTCCAACTCTGTGAGTGTGTCCATCGTAACCTTTCCTCTCTGTCCTCTTTGAGGCCGCTGAAGGTGGAACACCATTTTAAGACACGGCGATGATCCTTACCTTGTACTACGATGTAGGGTGCTGATAGATTTATCTTAGCGAAGACATTCAGAGCGACCCTTCCAACATCTCAGTCTTTGCTTCCACGTTCCTAGCCTCGGAGTCATCAGTACAAGTTCTTGGATTTGGGCCAGGCGAATGTAGGCACTCGACAACAAAATCCAGTATCACATATAGATCCTTTCTCATACCTATCAACTGCAGCTCTTCTCGAAAGGACTCTGAACGAAGATCAACTCATGACGTGCTTCGAGGTCACTGTCCCCCACTGCCATCAACACCCAAGGTTTATAGACTGACAGAATTCTCAATAACAGGATCCCCAAAGTTTTGAGATACTTTCATTGTAAGTGCTTTATGGAAAAGCTAGCCTTCAGATCTCAGTATACTTCCAAAACTAACATACATATATTGCAAAAGCTTCATAAATCGTCATCTCGTACGTGCAGATGAGGAAAGCCCACCAGATGCCAACAGACTGAGGCTGTCTGCCAATTCATTTCAACTCCTACGACATCATTGCCACTTGTCAGTGTCTTTCACCAACGCCCTGGCTAACATCGAGTACCCTTCTCCCATGTGCTTTCCCAGCCGAGCCACTCACAACAATTTGAGCTTTTGGTTTTTCCTACCTACCCGAGTCCAAGTCAGGTGCCGTGACCCAAAGGCCCATGTCAAGGGCAAGAGCCAAATGAACCCCATCAACTACCTTCACCTGGACTCCCCAAACGTCGATGTCAGGGGGTCAAAGATTGCGCTGCACTTATGGATCGATGTGGGCGGCCGAGCAAGTTCCAAGGCGGTCGTCGTCAACTTTCAGGACGGTAGGTGGAAGAGAGTCGTGGAGGAGCCCATGTTTCGCCTCAGGGACTCTTATCAGGGCTGTGAATCTCGGCGCCTCGGATGCGATCCAATCTACCTTCAGATGTCTGTCTTCAACAGTGCTCTGAGATGGTGGAATAATTCTCTGAGCAGCGTCGATGATCAGTTGATCGCATATGTGAGATTAAGCCTGAGTTTTCACCAGCGGTCGACGATAACGAATTTCTGACTCGTTATAGGAAGAAGCGCTACTTCGACAAGACCTGGCGGCTGGTGACGACCTGCTCCAGCTCAATGCCAAGACTAACAGATCTCTGCACTGTATTGCAGCCCATCTTCAGCGATACGATTCCGAGCTGCAACTATTCTCCAATATCTTAGGCCAGGCAAAGTCATATAATGTGACCTGCCATTGTCATTTCGTTCGTCTCCTCTTCAGAAGGTCCGAGCAAGACCTCGACTGGGTACTCACAGCTCTTGGTCGAACTGAATCGATGCTAACAGTGTTGCGCACCTTTCGCGAGGAATTGCAACAAAAGGCTTCCAACGTCATGGGCTTGGTGAGTATCAAACCTCTCCTATTAACTAGGCTTCGATTTGACTAAGATGTCAGCTCGTGGATAACAACAAGGGAATCAGCGACCAGCTTGTTGTCCAGAACGGAATAACGATGCACAAGATCCTCGAGACTAGCCGTGACCAGGCGAAGGAGTCGCTGAATATCGCAGCGCAGACGAAGCAATTGACCGAGCAGATGGCAAAGGTGCTGCATGAAACGCAGAAGGAAACAGAGGCTTCTCGACAGCTGGCGATTCAGTCACAAAGACTTGGTGAGGAGATGATGAAAGACAGCGTCGCTATGAAAACTGTACGTCTCGTTTCCGGCAGCCTTGACCACGCGTTGCCATGAACCAATATCAGCCATACATATGAGCTCGATTGCTAACTTCTTCTTTGTTTGTAGGTGGCTCTTGTGACTGTACTCTTTCTCCCGGGAACATCATTTGCTGTAAGTGAACGTCCCCATGGCATACCAGCCCATGCTAGGCCTGCCCTCGGCGCACTTTCGAAGAGCTGACAGATGTAGGCCATCTTGGCCATGCCTTTCTTCACAGGGGACTCGTCGCCATTCAACAAGCCCGATCTCATATGGGTCTGGGTCGTGCTGACCGTGCCTGCGACGATCGTCTGCTTCGGCTTCTATTTGGCTTGGAAACAACGAGAGACGCGGAGACGAGAAAAGCGTGTTTCCTCGGAGGATGTGGAGTTATCCATGATCGCGCAGACAAGTCAGAGCTAAAGATATGTCCCTTACTTAGGAAGCGAACAGCCTTGTCTTAGCTAAGGACTTGGAAAGATCCAGGCCGGCATCTGAGGTTAGTAGTGATATATTAGCTCAACTAGTTTATAAACAAAGCTAGTATGAAAATTGATAAAACATTGAGTACTGCGTTGACTTGAGTAGTTCATCCCAGTCAGATATAGCTACATTACTATACACATAAGGCCACCCATAACTATAACAAAGAATTAGCTATAAGAACATTCCAAATAAGTCACCCACTTACCGCCAGCAACTGCACCTGCAGCAATCCCATTCATAACACCACCGACGATCTCCTTGGTGTACGCTTGAACCCTCTGGTGGTCACTACGACTCTTCTCAGCATCTCTCTTGGCCTTAAGAAGAGCCTTTTGATGGGTTTTGGTCCGACGTGCGACAAGTTGTTGTTGCTGCGGGCTATTTGTGAGGCGCGCTACCTCCTTTTCAAACGCATCACAAGACTCTTGCACGTCTTGAAACATCATCTCCTTGTTTTGAAATTCAGCTTCGAATTGACTTCGAAGGCTAAATATTTGCTGCTTCAGCGCTTTTGTCTCGGCTTGATGTAGATCTATCATGGTCTTGACCAACGCTTGGCGACCCTGTTCAGTCTGTTGGATTTCTCTTTCCACTTCAGCTTTCAGCTCTTGTAGTTGAAGAAAATACTCCTTGTCCGAGCCTGGAGATGTTTTTTCTAGCTCTTTATTGAGTCGGACGAGCTGATTGTCTTGTTCAAGGCGAGTTTTGTATAGATACTCAGCGGCTGCCATTCCTGCGGCTGTTTCCTCTAGAGGCTTTTTCTCACCAACGACCTCGCGCTGTAATTGAAGTACACCCGGCGAGTGGCCCTCTAGTTTTCTGAACAGGCTATCCATGATCCGTCGTGCTGAGCCTGCTCTACTGTAGCCTTTTTCGTAGTGTCGAAACATTGTTGCTCCTTTGGTGACAAGATCACCGAAAAAGTCCTGGTTTGTCGACAGCTCAAGTTCTCGCTCTTCAAGGATTTTCTTTGTAATAGAATTTGGAGATTCAGGCCACATAGTGGTAATGATGGCGAGATTATCATATAAATCAAATCCAGAAACGGCTTTTAGGATAGTTAAGCTCCTTAAATTTGACCCAGCCATTCGGTTATTCGTAATAGGATATAATATTATAATACCGCGGATACGTACGCCATTCGCATATGAAGCACCAAGATAAGTTGCTAATATCTCTAGTGTATCAATATCGGACCGAGTTGTGTCGTTGAAACCGGGCGTGTCTATGAGAAAGGTGCGTTGACCACGTCGGGTGTACTCGAAAACACCCATGGAGTTAGTACCTATTAATTTGTAAGATATCCTATTAGATAAAAAGGTTTATTTGCTGAGTATCGTTATTACTCACATGAATAGAGTCCATGGCCTACAACGACGCTATGGCCTGTGCAGTTTGAGACGAATGTACTCTTGCCAGCTCCCGTCAGACCCATAACGAGGAAGAACTTGTCTCCCGGCTCTGGCTGGTTGATACCAAGAAATGTCTTGAAAGATTCAGCTTGATCGAGCAGTGCGTCAGCACCAAGGCTGGGGGTACTCATGTCGGATGTTCCGATAGTTAATCACTGGATTATTAAGGACTAACGGTGGGAAACCTCCATATAGAGTAAAAGGATATGCAAGATCTTGTCCCGAATAAAGGTCAAGTTGACCTCTGTTATGGTATAGCCCGATTGAGAATGCCTTGAGGGTGCCTTGGTAATGAGGGAACCTGGGATGGGGTTTGTCAGTGGCTGTACAGTGGGCGCTCTGTCCACTAATATAATCTGCAGTGTGTGATGTGTGATTCAACCAAGTAAGTGTGCATATGCACGTCGGTCACAAGCCTAGGATGGTCAGCCCGGACTTAACAACCTTGTCCCAAGAAGTTATTGCAAACAGTAAACCACAGGAGTTGCTTAAAAATGAGATAACAGCCGCTTTCTAAGTTTGAAGAACTTATATTGCCATAATTATTCTATAAGTATTCTATTTATTAAAATTAGATCTTTTTAGGTCTTTTAAATTCTACTGGCGCTTAGGCAACCAAGGAAAGCTAGCTGCATGTATCGGCTGCAGGGTTGCCAATAGTGTCAAGGCGCAGCGGTAGTAATGGTGTGTACATATGTCGCCTTTTTCTTGACAGATAACCCTACAGTTATGCACATAAGCAAAGACTTGCCCACATTGGCTTTTCATAACTAAACCCAGCCTCCCAGTCAGACAGTCAGCAACGGGGAGCTTTCTGTTCTGCTCCTATGGACCAGACATAAAGTAGTCCACAAAAGATCAGAAACGCGAGTGAAAATTACACTCAAATTTCGCAAAGCCAGTCAGGCGCCAAAAATGTCAGGCCTTGACGGTACGCCCGGTTTAGCGGCATCGGGGTTGAGAAAGCCTGCTCCTAAGAGCTTTCGTAGTGGTCATGCCCCACGGTAAGGAAGACGTCTGGAATATCTGCAAGATTGCGTTGCTAATTGCTCAAGACAAAACGATGCCTTTATTGCCTTGATGGGGATAACTGGCTCAGGAAAGAGCTCATTCATAACGAAATGCACTGACAAGTCCGCTACAATCGGTCACGACATGATATCATGTAGGTACACGGGTGCCTTTTGAATCTCCTAGAAAGTTTGCACTGATGCATATTAGGCACGTCTATTGTCGACGTCTACCCGTACGAGGTGACTTCCGACTTTACTGTGTATCTCATTGACACACCCGGATTCGACGACACTGGAAGAAGTGACACTGAAGTCCTCAGCGAGATTGCTGCTTGGCTGACAGACTCCTATAAGCATGAAATTCGCCTTGATGGTATAATATATCTCCACCGAATCTCTGATGTTCGCATGCAAGGCTCCGCCAAAAAGAATTTGGTCACATTTAAAGAGCTTTGCGGTGAAGATGCCCTAAAGAAGGTCGTTTTGGCAAGCACCATGTGGGATATAGTTCCTGCAAAGAAGGCTACCAAGCGCGAGCAAGAGCTTAAGGACACCCCAGAGTTTTGGGGCTGGATGCTTTCAAAAGGCAGTTCGGTTCATCGATACAACAACACGGCGGAATCTGCTCGAGAGATCATCCTCTCACTAGCCGGCCACAACGCACCTATAGCCACTGACCTTCAGAAACAGATGGTTGACGAAGGAAAAAGTCTAGACGAGACTTCTGCTGGTCAAGGGCTCGAGAGCGAGCTACTCAAGGAGCGGCAGAAATTAACAAAAGAACGCCAAGAGCTCCTAACTCAAATCAAAGCGGCAAAAGAGAAGAACGACGTTGATACAGAAGAGGCTCTACAAGAAGAGAGTGACAGATACGCCGACTTGATAAAAAAGGCAGAAGACAGTACCAGAGCTTTAAAGATGACCATGGAAAGCCTGATTGCGAAACGAGATTTGCGTGTTGCAGAAATGACCAAGGAGATACGGGAGGTCCAGACCGAATACGAATCCAACTTTCGGCAGATGAGATCGGACGAGATACATTTGAGGGAAAAGAAAATCAAGTTAGAGACACAGCAAAAGCTCCAACAACAAGGCAAGTCGAGATCCAAGACATCAGCCAGTACTCCAGAAATAAATCCAGAGCTACGTGGGCAACCTCCGGAAAAGGAGGAGGTAAACATACCTCTCATGAATATTGGAGTATCTGTGTCTATAAGCAAGTCGCGCTACATTTTGCAAAGCCCCCTATGCTGGAGCTGGTAAGTTTTCTCGAAGTCGTACCGCAGCAAGAGCTAGCTAATGATACGATTCAAAGTAACGAAGGAAAGCTCCAAGAGTTCAAAAACGGGAAGCGAATGGAGCTAGGATGCTTAAAAGCCGTAGGCTACCAGAGGACAGCGTGGATCGTTCGTTATGAGAATAACGATTGGAGTAAGATCTTGAGAAGTTCTATATCATGAGAACGAGACTAACAGCAGAAAGGATGGTCTGTGGGCTTTGAGCGAGACTATCCCGCGCTGGCTAAGGATATAAAGTCCTTTGGCGTCAATGGCGTTAAGCTGTGTGCACTTGGCCCTAGCGAACGCTACTACGCCGGATGGAACGAGTTTCGCAACTACGACTGTTCGCCTAAATTCACCAAGACGATGAAGACTATTAAGAATGATGATAGCTCTTTGGGCTCCGTTGCAGCGGTGTCTTTTGGCTTTGACAGCTCCTTTCTTGTTTCTTACGGCTTTGGAAACGGCCACCTGGGCTGGACGCATGACTTGCATGGTCACTACCCAAGCCTCAATCGCTTCCTGGAGGGCCAGAAGAAACTGGGAAATAAGATCAGTATACACGTAAGGTCTCAACGATACTGCAGTAATGTTTTCAATACTTACATACTTTTAGGCGGCGACACTTGATCCCTTTAGTAAGACTGACTACCTCGTTGTTTTCACTGACAATGATGGAAGAGAAAGTAGCAAGCTAAAGTATAAAATGCATTGCTCCAATAAGGCTACACGCCAGGCAATAGAGGACTGGTGGGAGGTAACCAAGGGGCGTCGAGCGCCTCGCGAGTAGGGAGGCTGAGATTGGGTTCGGTTTATACAAACTACCCACATTTACTTCAAATTTAACTCCGAGAAGGCAACTGAGTAATGATTAATAACAATAAAGTCTTAGCCACAAGTGGTAAATGCGAATAGCACTCCCAGCTCACAATTTAAGCATTCTAATCTTGAGGTAAATTACTGTCATAGCCGCCTCAGATGACGCGCTGAAATAGAAAGTTTCTCTTCAAAGTATAACCTCTACCATTATATAAATAAGAGCCTGCCCCTCGTCTCACCTTGCGTACGTGTCACCACCAACACTTCCGCTTCGATGCTACCAACAGAGGGCAATTTCGACCGATCAACTTTGGAAACATACACGGCAGAAATATAACAATTTCCTGGTCTCAATAATGCCTGCAGCCACTATGGAACCAATCTCAGAAACGTCTTCTGAGTCAGGCGTGCCTGAAATCACCTCCTGGTCTTATTTCATGTTCTTTCTACTATCACTTGGTGGCGCCTTGGTCTATCTCAACATCAGAGAGAACTTCAACCTGGCGTTCTTCTTGAGTGCAAGTGCTATATTTCTCTTAGTCGCCACGGCAGGCTCGACGAGAAGAAGGAAGAAACAATGCTAATTGGACAATCTATGGATTTTAATGAGCTTGGCTTGCATGAGATTTCCGTCTCTGGGTGGTCGATGATCCTGACTACCAAGCATTCTATGCTATCCTCTCACCATTTCTCATACATGGTCTTATACAACGCATCGCAAAACAGCGTAATGGCTCTCGACCCAGCTTCAAGTACCGCATCCATCGCAATAAACGGATGAGGCTGGCCCTTCATGACATTCAGCTCCGCCTTGACACTAGCGTCTTGCAACTTCTTCGCAAACTGCTCACCCTCCGACCTCAATACATCCAGTTCACCAACGACAAAACAAGCAGGCGGCAACTTTGAGAAATCTCCCTTCCAGAAGATGGGACTGGCTTCGGGATGTGCCCAGTCTTCCTTGTTGGGGAGATAGTGGTTTCGGTACCAGAGCATTTTGGGGGCTGGAAGAGCTGGGGAATTTTGGTTTTCTTTCCAGGATATGTTGTTGTTGATGTCGGCGGTGTTGTCCATTACGGGGACGGAAAGGAGTTGGAGGGAGAATTTGGGGGATCCTCGATCTGCTGCTCGTTGACACATGATAGCAGCCAGGTTGGCACCAGCAGAAGAACCGCCTGTATCCAGTTAGAATAAACACTCTACCAAATCGAGCCATCCTCACCTGTAGCCAATTTCGACGCGTCCAAGCCAAGAGTCTCCTTCCCCTCGCCCAGCACCCAAAGAACAGCCTCCCATGAATCATGCACAGCCGCAGGGAACGGGTCCTCAGGCGCCAGCCTGTAGTCAACCGCCACGACGACGCATTTCCCCCTCGCACAGAGATGCGACGCAATAACATTCTCGGTGTCTATCGTGCCGAGAACCCAGCCGCCACCGTGGTAGTAAATACACACAGGCCATCCGTGCTCAGGCTTGTCGCCGATTGGAGTGAAGCACCGAACCTTGACGTCAGGGCCTTTGCTCTCTTTGCGTTTGATGGCGTAGTCGACTGTGCTGGCGACATGCTGGAGAGGACCACTGCCTGGAATGAGAATTCCGCTGCTTCGTGATGCTTCTACCGGTTGGAGGTGGACTTGCTGTTTGTCGATGATGTGCTTGTTGTAAAAGGCGGCATATTCAGGGTCAATTCTGTCAAGGACTGACTCGTGCAGAGGATACGGTGGTTGATTGTTCATGTTGCAAATTATGTCTTGACCTAGAGAATAATTTATTTTTGGGTTCACGAAATGAGAATACGCCGATGGCTGTTTTGAGTAAGAATTGGCGTCTTTAAGCTTCGGAGGTTTATTTCGCGCCGGCGCTTCTGAGCGGGTTTCCGAAATCGGGCATCCGGTGGAACCTCCACAGTCTTAGGTGTTGGCTTGCACTGGGTCGGATCGTCGCTCTACGTTACATGGACCTCGTGTGAGATGGTAACCTACGCTTATGCTGGTAACACTGTGTTTTGAATGATTGCAGGGTATCGCTATCTTGATAGGTGCTTTGAGTATGCAACCTCCGAATCTAAGCCCTTGCAACCTGTATCTTGTCTCCCCCGCATATCCAGACTGAAGCCGGGGTGAGATAAGAAGCAAGATACTGGATATAACAACGGTCTCAAAGCTGCCTTTTTATTTTGGTCATCTCTATCTAGCTTTTGCAGCACCAATTCACAATCAGTCGCAGCCAATTTGGGTCGCTGATTCAAAAACAATCGATCGCCATGGACACCAAGGACCATAAAGATGATGGCATCATCGACGACACCTACGCTGAAGGCACCGGCGAGGAGACAGTCCTTGAGGTTGACCATATCGCTGAACGTCAACTCTGTCGCAAGTTTGACGTCCGCCTGATGCCAGTCCTGGCCATCATGTGTAAGGTCCTCCACGTCTACGCTCTTGATCAAGTCGTCTGACCATCTACAGATCTCTTCAACGCTCTAGACAAAGGCAATCTAGGAAATGCGCAAACCGTTGGTCTCAGCGATGGTCCGTCACCAATATCCCTCCCATCTCACAAACTGACACGCGACAGATCTCAACTTCAAGCCAAACCAGTACAACCTCCTTGTATCAATCTTCTTCGTGCCCTACGTCATCTTTGCTCCTCCCACTGCCATCATCGGCAAGAAATACGGCCCTGCGCGAGTCCTCCCGATTCTCATGTTTACTTTTGGATCCATGACTTTGCTTGCGGCGTGCACGCAGAACTTTGGTGGCATGTTTGCCTTAAGGTTCTTTCTGGGCATGGCGGAGTCTGGGTTCTTTCCGTTGGTGATTTACTACTTGACTACGTTTTATCGAAGAGGTGAACTTGCGCGTCGTCTGGCGGTATTCTACGCTGCGTCTAATATCGCGAATGCCTTTGTATGTTGCCTCTCCTCTCCAAAAAGTGTCTTTTACTAACCATCACAGAGCGGTCTTTTATCATTCGGCGTCTTCCAAATCGACTCCAAGATCTTCGTCTGGCGATATCTCTTCATCATTGAAGGCTCAGCTTCAGTGCTCTTCTCCGTCTTTGCATTCTGGTACCTCCCTCGCAGCGCAGCGCAGGCCAAGTTTCTCGGCGAGGAAGAAAAGGCGCTCGCTTTTCATCGAATGCAAGTCGACTCTTCGTCTGTTGTGCAGGAAAAGTTCAACTTTAAGGATTCTATCAAGATCTTTACGTATCCGACGACGTATTGCTTTTTGTTGATTGAGATTTGTCTCGGTGTGCCGATTCAATCAGTTGCGTTGTTTATGCCTCAGATTATCCAGCGCTTGGGATATGGACCTGTTAAGACGAATCTCTATACTGGTAGGTCATTTATGCACCGCCCGTATCTTCTTTTACTGATACAATATGCTAGTCGCGCCTAATGTTGGTGGTGCTGTGATGCTCCTCATTCTGGCCTTTAGCTCTGATTTTCTACGCATTCGCTTCCCGTTCATCATGCTCGGATTCGCCCTCACGTTCATCGGCTTCATCATCTACGCCGCCATCTCCGACGTCCAAGCTCAATTACAATTGGCATACTACGCCTGCTTCATGATGGTTTGGGGAACATCAGCCCCCTCCGTCCTCTTATCAACATGGTATAACAATAATGTAGCCCACGAAGGCCGACGCGTAGTCCTCACCTCGGTCGGCGTCCCACTTGCCAACCTCATGGGTCTCGTATCAAGCAACATCTTCCGCGAGAACGAGAAGCCAAAATACCCCACAGCTCTTATCACGACTGCTTGTTTCGGCGCATGTGGATGCCTCATTGCGGGTCTTCTCGGTGGGTATATGGTCTTTGATAACATGCGACGGAATCGCAGAGCGGGGAGGAAGACTACGGCTGCTGATGTACCGACGAAGCGTTTGCGCGACGGGCCAGCGGTGCCCGAGTTTCGCTGGTTCTTGTGAGGGAGAGGCCTTGCGCGGTGTAGGGTGTCAGAATAAATTCGGCAAAGAGTTCCATGAGCTTAGGCTAAAGTTACTTACTTCTTTTTATCACTTAGGACCGAGGACCTGCTGTGAAGGGGCAAGATCAGCACCCCGCTGTGGGTTTGGGAGAAGCGGGGTTAATAACGCACTGTGTTGTGTTGAGTCTGTATTGTACTACGTTACCTCGAACTGACGATCCTGGTCTTGGAGATAACGATAAAGAAAGGGAGCCAGAATTGAAGCCGAGAGATATCCCAACTATTACACCAATTCTTTGTCCGTCTGTCCGTATCATTTCCATCATCGTCACCGCCATCATGTACTCTCCCAAAGTAGGCGACAGCCTCGACTCGCTCGACACGCCCTCCATGATCGTCGACCTCGATGTCATGGAGGCCAACATCAAGAAGCTCATGGACCGACTACTTCCAACTGGTCGCAACATTCGACCCCATCTCAAGACGAGCAAGAGCGCAATCGTGGCCAAGAAGCTCGTCGCTGCTGGTGCAAAGGGCGGTTGCGTTGCCAAGCTGAGTGAGGCCGAGGCAATTGCTGCTGCTGGCTTTACCGACCTTCTCATCACTTGTGAGATTGTCGGACCGGCCAAGGTCAAGAGACTTGTTGAGCTGTTCAAAAAGCATCGAGAGATCAGAATTGTGGTGGACGACCAGAGAGCTGCGACAGCTATCAACGATGCACTGGAAAAGTCGGGTATTGAAGATCCTATTTCCGTTTTGATAGACTTGGATGTCGGACTGCACCGCACAGGAACTCAGCCCGAAGGGGCTCTGCCACTAGCAAAGCATATTAGCACTCTGAAGCACATGCGGCTCATTGGAGTGCAAGGATACGAGGGTCATCTTCAACATCTTCACGATTTTGAAGACCGAAAAAAGCAGTGCCTCGAATCGATGAAGATCCTCACCGACACTGCCAAAGCGCTGAAGAATGAAGGCTTCAACATTGAAGTCGTGACAACAGGAGGAACAGGCACAGCAGACTTTTGCGCAACTGTAACAGGCGTGACAGAACTACAACCTGGCTCGTTCATCTTCATGGACACCGACTATCGCAACGCCATTGGAACATACTACTCTCACAGTCTATCCTTTCTCGCGACGGTTGTCAGCAAGCAAGGGGAGCGACAGGTCACCATCGACACTGGTCTTAAGTCTCTGACAACGGATAGCGGTCTGGCCGAGTGCAAGGATGCAAGATATAGCTATTTCCAGCTGGGCGATGAGCATGGAGCGTTGACTTGGGACGAGGGTACGCCGGCGCTTGATGTTGGTGATAGGGTTGAGATGATTCCAAGTCATATTGACCCAACTGTCAATCTTCATGACTTTTACTATGCGTATAGGAATGGGGTTATTGAGGAGATATGGCCGGTTGACTCTAGAGGAAAGGTCCAATAAGTCAGCTAGCTAGGCAAGACTAATATATGTGATATTGTTTGCAGATTTGCTTGCCCCTTAAATTGATTGAGAAAAAAGATTATTATATAAGTATGCCTTGATTAAAAAATAACTTTAAAATCAGAACTTTATTTAAGCAAGTCTATATAGATATGATACAATATGTAAGGGATAGTAAGTCTATAACTTTTATCAATTACCTCTCCATGACCCTCTAAATCGATGCTTCATTAAAGCAGCCTCGGGAATGCTTCCGTCATGAGTGCTATGCGAATGGATCTGGCCCATGCCAAACCCATCAATTGTCAAGACCAGTATATCACCATATAGCTTGGGCTCTGTCATGAATGAAAGGTCTTTAGTGGTATTGAGGGAAGGGTCATATTCTTGGAGTTGCTCGAAAACGACGTCTGTCCAAGCCGCTGGACCAGTGGAGTTCATGACCTCGAAGCTGCCTGGCTTCAACTGATCAATGGTGACGTTGTGCTTGCGCGACAAGTCCTCGAAAGACTGTACAACACGCCTACTCATCTTCTTGAAGACAGGATGCCCAGGAACAGCTGCAATTGTCCACTGGCAGAACTGGAGCCAATGAGGTATATCTGCCCATGCCCCGCCATTTCGTCGGTCGAACTCAATGCCAACAATTAAGCCGACCTTACCCTGCAGCTCAGGTGGCACCCACTTGTGGATAGGCTTGATGGCGATAGTGTCGGTATCGGTATATACGCCACCTTCGACCTCCAGAATGAGATAGCGAAGGAGGTCTGACTTCATGCCAACATTTGGGGCATTATGGTATGCTTCCACAATGCTCGGCTCATTAGCGAAGTGACGCTCAATGAATTGATCGGCGCCATCCTTTCCAACTAATGTACTACAAGAGAGGTCAGTTTGTGTCACTTACTGCCTTAATACTAAGGAACGGTATTTATATCTCACTTACTAGGCGTAATCTGTGTTCATGGTTAACCATGTGGTCGTCATTTCGAGCTTTTTAGGATCCAAAACAGAATGCTTGGCCGTTTTGTTCTTGGGGAGATGAATTTGCCAAATCTTTGGTGGTATGGATTGAATGGAGTACGTTGCAGCATCGCGTGCCCACCAGAAGCCTGACTGATCGCGACTGGTACCACTTGTATTTGTGTTATACTTTGAGTTTATCGGCGACTGGAAGTCGAAACCTCTCACCATGTAATCCGAGTACGTCCATGTCATTGAGAGTATGGTGAGGAACATAATGGTGAGAGTGAGGATCCTACATCGGCGGAAACCGCTGCGATAAAGATTCTCCAAGAGCGAGAAGCATCTGACTTGAAGTTCGTGCATTGCTCAGTACCAAATAAAAAAGAGCTTAATAAATCGGAATAGGATGGTGAAGAGAGATTCGCGACAAGCGAGAGTCCGAGGCAACCTTGTGATTGCCAGCAAGTGCAGTGCAGCTGTCGGTGTATGGGACACGCAAACACCAAGGGGCATGGGCTGGGGCTTGGCCTGTTTTGTGCGCAAAGCAACCCAGCAATCTTGAGCACCCCCTGAGTCTGTTGGTTGTGACACTGTGGAGACCACCATCCAGTTTTCAAAGTTAAATCAACTGGCCTGACCAGGGCAGTGAAGCGCTTATAACCTGTTCCCAATTCCGGGCGGTTACACAGCGAAGCCTATTGGATACTCCGTCCCAGCAGTCTGGCTCAGTACGCGACGCGCCAGCTCCTGTAGAATATTCACCTCAGTGATCTGGCAATTGTCAACCGACAAAGACCTGCGATTTAAGCGCCCGCAGGTTGCTAAACTTAAATTACGATGATACGTTTCAAATGCGTTGTCGCAACAGGCTGACCAACTGCATAAAATTTGGTAGGGGTACAGGCAAGGTGGGGCTCTGAGCAACCAATAGCTTCAATCCTAGCATTTCGACTCAGGCTCTTTGAGATATTTTCTACTGCTTCAAGAACATCATTTCGAACAGTAAGGTATCAGCCATATAGTAACGTATAATAGACTATATTATAATTTAGCTTGGACTACAGTGCAGCTTGGGTTTCAATGACGGTCGACCCGTTGCCACGCTCCGGTTAATACGGGGTTTGGGAAATTACCTGTTGGTTGAGAGATAACTAAGTCTTTCCTGGCCGCCTGCATCGAGTAGCCAGGGTCCCCAAGTACTCGACTCAAACGACCGAGCGTACTTTACTGGTGCCAATTGGACAACAGATTGCTTGTTGGCTTGGCGTTTTCGCAAATCGTCAGGGATGTAGTGGCGTTATATCGCCCGTGTTCCCATGCAACAGGGCAGCTCTGTGTATGAAGAGTAAATCCTCCCCTAATTGCAGGCCCCCGATCTTCTCCTTGCGTCTTTTTCTTTTCTCCTTTCTTATCAGCTTTCATCTAATCTGCCTACATCTTCAGATACGAGAGTCGCCAATATGACTTCGTTTCCAACTCTAGCATCAACGTGGACAGCTCCAACATCTTGTTTCGCTACAACGAATTACTACTATGTACTACTTAGCGGTAACTACTTCAGCAACCTATATGGAACACCCACGCCAGTTTGGACAGGAAATACACCATCCGGTGAATGTTTTCCACCTAACTTCACCATCAACGTACCATATATCACGGATGGCAGTTGCCCCTCTGGCTACACACGTGCTTGTGCAACTGCTGGCTCTTATAACGGCGAACCAGCGAGTACTGTTACTTGCTGTCCTAGGTATGGCGTACACTTTACTCTTGACGTACCTCATGCACTGACATGCCTAGCGTGACCGGGAATGTATTTTCCTTTATGTGCAGAGATCATCAATATGGCTGTCACGCAACGGCAACTGCAGGCGTAACCTGGACAGGAGTCGTGACGAATCTTGGACTTGAAGACCCTACCGAGGCACCAATAACTCGCAAGCCGGGAAGTGCAGAAGGAATCGAGGCTTGGGGTATCAAATTTATCTCGGTAAGCGGCTGTTGCGCCACCGAAGACGCGATATGGATTGTTAACAAGCAATGCCTAGGTTTCATCAACAAGCGAATCGGCCGCCACTTCGACTGTTACAGCGGAAGATACATCTGCGACCAGCGACGAGCCGGTCAGAGATAGCAACGCGGAGGACAGTGTCAAAAGCTCGAGCGGGCTATCACCTGGAGCCATAGCAGGTATTGCCATTGGTGCTGTTGCCGTCTGTCTTTCCATCCTTCTGGCCGCATTTCTTGTCCTTCGAAATAAACGGAAGAACCAACAAGTCCAAGTTCATATTTCAGAACCAGACACAAAGCCCGCAAAACAGACGGAAATTTATCAACTTGATGCCACGGACGCTCCTCATGAGATGTACTACCCTGACCCAAAGTTAAGAGCTTGGGAGTTACCAGGGTAAAGGGTACGTGTAGAATGATATACTAAACAGTATAATTGAACTGATATACATGAAGGCGATTTTTTTACCAAGACTTTTAATTAAAAATATAATAGCGTCCCTCGACATTAGAATTATTATAGTAGCGGAGATAGGAAAGTTGGGCGTTATTGATATGAGGCATATATATATTCTGATTACAGGCTTCATTCCTTTTTCTACCCACTCCGAGATATTCAATGTGCAGTCCACAAAGCAAAAGACTCAATGTCGTTGAGCCCCCCATACTCCCATACTTTGACACCGTCTACAACCAGGTCATAATGAACAAGTAGCCTGTCTGCCCGTGTCGTGTCAAACGTGACCTTTCCGAACTTCGAAGAACCCCAAGGATGTGAATAAATCGATACATCGGTCTCCTCAATCTCCTTGTGGAACCTGTCGAATGGTTCATAGAACTGATTTAACGGTGACGTGGAGAACTCGATAACTGGTTTGTCACCTTTGGCCTTTGCAGGGAACATTGTAGTAGCATGCTCATGGCGATCCTAGAAAGTGTGTTAGCGCTGCCATTCAATGCGTCACAAATGAAACTCACACCGCTGAGAATAACAGCTCCACCGTTCTGCTTCATGGTATCCAGGATTGAATCCCGCTCCCAGAGAAAGCCTGACCAGCTGTCTGCCGAGTCTGGGCCCCTCCAATTCCTCGTAAAAGGCACGCTGCTAACTACGACTTTCCAATCAGACTCTGATGTGAGCCACGCTTTTAACGCAGCAAGTTGTGATGCACCAAGCATTGTTTTCTCTGGCCCATCAGCCATCGCATTATCTGATCGATATCGCCGGGTATCCAAGACAAAGAATGCTACACCTTGATATCGAAAGGTGTAATAGGTCTTGTCTGCACCGTACTCCGATGGCGGGTTCGCGTTTCCATGGTAGTTCCAGAATGGCTGCATGGCCGTCTTGTAAAGTCCTGTGTCATTCGCTGCCCAGTCATTTATAATCTCATGATCGTCATAGACATGTATCCAAGGGGTTGAGAGAAGCTGAGACGACCACGATGGGGAGGCATATACCTGACGATATGCCGCCGTGTATGCGTCAGCATCCGAGCCGAGCGGGATGGGGAGATCGATGTAAATGAAGTCGCCCAGAAACAGTACCATATCTACTGGGTTCTCGGAAACGTATTCGCTTAAATGCTCAAGTCCCTTGATTCGAAGACCATGGTCCAAAGGGTTGTATGGGTAGAATGGTTTGATGCAGCTAGAAGAAACAAGACTCCAGCGCTTCAAGTCGCTGCCAGGTTGAGACAAGGTTCTAAACGACCCAGCATGGCTTGCATTAGTCCAGTATGTGTAAGGAGTGTTTGGCTGAAGACCTTTTATCAGGACTGTCCCGACATAATCAGAATGTGCATCCAGCAAGACGGATTCGAGTATTTCGGTCTCTGTTTGCTTTTCAAAGTCTGAAGTGACACTTATCTGAACATAATCAGAGATAGGAGCTCTCAATACAATCCGAGCCGTCGAGTGATCCACAAAGCCGATCCTAGAGAAGGACAGTTCGGCGCTCTGATGCAGAAGATGGCCTCTGAATAGAAAGTCGAAAACAGCAACGAGACACGCCAAGTTGATGAAGAAACCGCCTGCTGTGAAGAAGGGCCTGTCGGTATCAACAATAGCCAGCACTGGGGCGGAAACTAGCCGTCGTTTGAGTCGAAGCTTGCTGAACTTGAGCAGAGCTAGCTCTGCGCTGAACGCAAACAGAAAAATGGCAAAACTCCCGTAGATACGATCTAGATATCGCTTCCCTATGGGGTGCTGGTTTATGTTAGCAAGTCTTCTTGGTCATCGCCGTGAACAAACTTACAAACCGGACAAACAAAATAGACGTATAGCGTAACGTGAGTGATGCAGCTGCGATTACAGCGTCAAGAACACTCACTACCAATGATGCATTGTTCATCATTGCGCTTTTCGACTATCTTGGTTCTCGCTGTCTCCCTCTCTTCAAGGAGGAAGTGGTTGGTTAAACACAAATGCCTTATCACAAAGTTCCAGCCGTTATTTTCTCGCTATCCACCTAGAGATCCAGGATGCTGATTCAGAAGCATAATACTACTTTATAGTAAAGTGGACCCCGAAATCGTTCGTTACATCCAAACTGAGTGTAATCAGAGTCGAGCTAAGGTGTTGCCTTTTCGATAAGCTTACCCAGCCCACGTGCGATCAGCGGTCCACTTTATACGGAACCCAACTGCCGGGCCAAGACGTCTTCACGGCGCCGCTAACGGCGTGAGGCTCCATTATCACCGGCACGTAAAACCCGGTTGCTTGGGTTGGCCGACGCCACGTGCCTGGTGATTGCCTCCAAGTCGTTGATGCATGCCATTCTCCTGGTGATGTCGGGAAACTTTGGGTATGATTTTATCCAGAGGTAACACTATGGATTCTCTCACAGGATGTGATTCTGGGGCGATTCAGCGGGGAATTAATACCGCCGATGAACTTCCAGGAACGAGGTTGCATTCTGTTGATTAACAGACAGCGATTAAAAGTTTATATAAGACCTAAATTCTCCCTTGTTCGTAAATTCCGTAGTCAATCAACGCTGTCGACAAAATTCTGCCTCCGCTGCCAGGGTCTGAGGTTCAACCATGTCCGATAACATCAAGACCGAGATGACTGCAGACAAGACCCTCGCAGTATCATCAGATGCAAGCGTCTCTGCTGAGACAGAGACCAATGAGCCTGTCCAGCGTACGCCTGGTCAGCTCGATGTCTTGGTCCAGGGAGTTGCTCTCTTCTCCGATGGCTACAACATCCAGATCATTGGATACATGAACACCGTTCTAGCCAAGTTGTAAGTTACAACAATGTTCCTCACCTATTGCCTCCAGTTGTTCATCGTGAGTAGATATCCAAAGCAGATGACGGCCGAGGTCAAGACGAGATTGTCCAACTCTATCCTCATTGGTGACATATTTGGTATGCTCCTCTTTGGCCTCTGCATTGATCGGTTCGGTCGACGCGTTGGCATCTACCTCACAACTCTATTCTTGGTTCTGGTATGTATCGCTGCCTCTACCACGAGACACGGTTTAACTGACAGTACAGGGTATCGTTATCGCCACTGCAGCACATGGTGTTACGGTGGAGGGTATGTTCTGGATGATGGTTATCGGCCGTGGCGTTGCTGGTGTTGGAGCAGGTATGTATCTTGGAGCATCAAGTATGTGATGTGTTGCTAACTCTATAGGTGGCGAGTATACCGTGTGCACCTCGCAAGCTGTGGAATGCGCTGATAGTACCGAGGCTATGCGAAAGCGACGTGGCATGCTCGTTGCAGTCGCGACAAACGCCGCCATCATCTCCGGTTTCGTAGCCTCGAGTATTGTGTCCCTCATTGTCATTGCAGCATATAAAGGCGTTCCCCACGATGGGATCTGGCGCATCTGTTTTGGCATTGGCATTGTTGTAAGTCTTCCTCTCCTGCATCAACTGATACTTCTAGGCTGACTGATATAAGCTTCCACTTGGCATCTTCTTCTTCCGCCTCCGCTTGATGGATTCGACTCAGTATCAGAAGCATGCCATTCAGCACAAGATACCATACAAACTAGCCATCAAGTATTACTGGAAGCCTCTTCTTGGGTGCTGCTCTGCCTGGTTCCTCTACGATGCCGTCGTCTACCCTTTCAACCTTTTGGCACCGACTCTAGTCGCGGGCTTCTCGAATGACCAGACTATGCAAGAGTCCATTGGCTGGTCAGCACTTATCAACTTCTTCGCCCTTCCTGGTGCATTCATCGGAGCCCTGCTCATGGACCGCATTGGCCGACGTCAAACCTATGCTTTGGGCTGGTCTATAGTCTGCGTGTTTGGCTTTGTCATTGGAGGTACCATGTACCCTCTCAACAGCCCCTCAGCCTTCCCAGCTTTTGTTACCCTCTACGGACTCTTCCAAACCTTTTTGTCGGTAGGTCCTGGAGATTGTAACTTCCTAGTCAGCAGCGAAAGCTTTCCTACCCCGCTCAGAGGCCATTTTCTCGGATTTGCTGCAGCGATCGGCAAGGTTAGTGCTGCGGTCGGTACCCAGGCGCTGAGTAAGTGCCTTGTCAGCTTCGACGACAGGCTCAAGGGTCAGCAAGTCGTCTTTCTCATCGGCAGCGCCATTTCGGTAGTTGGAGTCCTTTGTGTTTGGTTCTTGATCCCAAATGTAGGTTGCCTCTTCAGATCCTTCTATCTTCCTGGTATTAACATCTTATGCAGCATCCCAAGACGCTCGAAGAGGAGGACGTTCGTTTCAAAGCTTATCTGGAGGAGAATGGCTATGACACCAGCCAAATGGGACTGAAAGGTTGAGCTCAATGAAGCTACCATGGCGTTCTTGTATTGCGGTACAGTCTCTATCAAAATCATGATAGGGAACGGCGCATTGAGTTACAGGCCAGGACTTCACCAAACTCAACACAACAAGGCTTCACTCGTTCTATAAATTTCTTGAAGCTACAATATAGTATTAAAAGTTAGAGAGGTAATTTGTGTCAAATACAAGCTGATCCTATATCTTAGTAATACAATGAAGCATGCGTAATCTTTTTGGGGACCATAAACCGCTTCTGGGCATAAGAAGTACCGCTCATCAACCACACACAATAACGACACGGGGCCAACCTTGTCGCAGCATCACATCTTATCGAGATTCTTCAATCACGCGATACTCGCAATCAGCAGGCCCCTCCCCGTTCACGTTAACCAAGTCTTGAGGACAAGCGCTCATGACGACAACAAGGTCAGCCTCGGCTCTCAGAATGACATATTGGCCCTTGTCGCTGGTGGGAGCACGTATATCAATTTCGCCGTGATGATTTACAGCCACGTTCATGAACAGGTTTAGCGGATCGGGGACCCAATCGTCTCTAACCTTGATCTCGGGAAACTCTCTGAGTGCTTTATGCATGTTATCGTGGCAACTATCATGATACCCTTCAGCACCCAGTTGGCGATAGCGCTCAGCATCGCAAGCGGGAAACAGCAAGTCGTGGATACATGGGGTCGTGTCATCGACAAGAGTCAAGATGGGCTTGCGGTGAGAGCTGTATAGGTTGCAACCCTTATGCAAGGAAATGCTTGAAAGCATTGCTCGAGTGTGACTGGTTGAGAGGTATTCATGGCTATCTTTGGGGTTGAAAGCCCATAAGTCGATCACTTGTTTTCCGTGTGTATTGATGACTTGGAGGCTCTGGCCTTGGTTCAGCGGAATGGCTACGCCTTGTCGGGCGGGAAGTTGGGGCATGCTGACAGGTAGACTCAAGAGATACACAAGTAGGGATGAAGATAGGGACAATTGAATCAAGTATGTCTGTGAAGACTTAAATTATGCCTTGTATGTTGAGTTGGCTGTCAACCGAGAGCATGCTTATCAGTGGGTGAGGGGTTGATCGTTTAAGTCTCTTGCGAATCAGTCACATGATATCAGCCAGGCTGGATGGCTTTACGAATAATATGCGGTGAGACAATTTAAGAAGAAATAGTATAAAATTTGCCCAGAAGAGGCTCAGGGTCTCAATTCCAGTTCACGAGGCCGATAAAGCCGATTATGTTTGACCTGTCAGGCCAGAAAGCGATGGCGCATAGTGCAAACGAGTTTTAGGTCCCAAATCGAAAGCGATGCTGGGGTAAGCCTCCTCGGCCACTCTGTAGGCTACAAGTTTACAATCCAGAGGTTTAAAGAGACTTATTATATTTTAACTGTATTTAGTTTTATGTAATTGACTACTATGTGTTATGATTTAATTCACTACCAAATCCTAAATACAACCTAACACTCAGTAGTATAACTACCCTGTATGTCTTAGAATCAGCTGGCACTAACCGTGTTTGTACAGCGTTTACAGGTCTATGACGTAGTGCTACAACATGCACTTGCTACTGTATATGACATCTCTGAGGCGCGCATCACCACTGTGGACGCGTCTCGGATACCAAAATGGCTGACTTTGCAGCAAGACGACAGGAGAATATTAAGCAGAATGAGATGCTTCTCAGTGAACTTAAGAATCCCGTACCCAAGATCGATCCTCAATCCAAGCCTGCCAGCAAAAGCGCGAAGCGTAGGGCCACTTCACCACGCGCGCCTACAAGACAGTCTAGGCGCATAGCGGAAGCCAGCACGAAACCAAGTTACAATGAAGATGGGGATGATGTATCAGAGTCATCCACCAGAACCAAAAAAAAGAGTCGTACAGTCTACAACAACGCTGTGCAGTTAACAAATTCAGAACTTGAATCAAACCCTCAACCCCGCAAAGACGTCACATCCATTATAGACGGGTGGACGAGATGGAAGCCAGAAGCTGGTGAGCCGACGCGCGATGCTTCCGGAGCATTTCACTTTGAGTCCAATCCTGATTTCCGGCCCAACAAATCGCCGGAAGAGATCATCCGCGAGGGAAGCTTTGGGGGCTCTTACTGGCGGCCTTTATTCTCAAAGCATCTTGGAGTCACTATACGAGATGACTGGAGAGAGTTACCATCCTCATGGACTGCGGGATTGAACGTGGATGAATATCTCATCAGCGACACCTACAACCCCGAGATAAACAAATACGGCGTCGCATGCGGGCAGAGTATTGAAGAGTGGGAAGCCGCTGGCTGGATCGCACACGAGCACGACGTTCGGGGCTGGTTTCAGTGGTACTGTCGCTTCTGGATGGGCCGGCGATGTTCTGATGACGAGCGCCAGATCAGTCGTTGGAAGAAGTGCGTTGGCGAGACGGGTCGTTGGCGGCGGATACTGCTCAAGAAGTACGTGGCTCTGGGGATACGGACGGTATTCGCGGATGATGGTAGAGAAGAAGATGAGGTTGATGTGAGCCCTGTCGTGCATCAGACGTGCCACCACTGGGCATACGAAGTTCGACAGGATGCTTTGGAGAGGTTCTGGGCCGATGGGAAATGACATGCTTAATACATTCCCGAGATAGACAAGTACGGCATTACATGCCGGCAAAGCATTGAAGAATGGAAGTAGCTGGTTGGATCATGCGAGAAAGATATTTGGTGCTATAATAAGATAAAAGTTAGGCGATACAACTGCCCCTGAAATCTCACCAAGGACCCCTTATGATTGATTTATACCTAAATTTCTCAGTAACAGTGAAAGTGGAACTCTTTCTCTATAACCTGACTTGCCAGTATGGTTTTAGACTGAAAGTATAATCTCTGATCAGCCCATTAATGGCTATGAATTATCATTTAACAAAAAGTTTAGCCTCCTATTATCAGCTATAAATCTATTGTCAACAAAGCTCTAAAGCCTTTTGCAACAATAGGTGTAATTATATTAGCCTTCGCGCCAAGACTCTTGAAGGTGTTGCTCGGAACCTCTGTACCGAACTCCACCATGGAGATCCAAGCATCCAGTGTTGTTGCACTCGCGGTGGATTCGTTCAGTTGACTAGGGGCCCAGGGCTGTACCAAGGTCTATAAGCTGGAACCGGTTGGTGCCAAGGCCACATGCCGCATCGCTAATCCGGAGGGATATATCCTCAAAGGGTGAACAGACAGCTGTTGTGGACTGCTGCACAGCATAGTGGATGGGGCAGCTTGTACGAATACATAGTTCGAGTTTAGTAGTTTTGTTAAGCGTAGTCTTGGGGAACTCACATCCATACTGACTCTTTTATACTCGATCTCATACGTGCGATAACGTTACCATTATAGTGCATTGACTATAAAGAGTGCGTGATAACCTCTTGACGTTAAAGCTCTGGTGCAAAGTGGCCGGCTCGCTTATGAAACACACCCCATGCCTGCCGAGTTTCCCGAGCCCATTAACTTAATTTTTTGGGTTCAGTGGAGCATTGTTTATGTATAAAACTTCCGTCAACTACCTGATCGCGAGACTGGCTCAAAGTGGCGTGGCCATTTCTTAATTCTGCATTTGACAGCATCTTCTCGGTTTCTTCACGCATCCCGAGAAGCTCGTACACCATGTGATGGAGCAGTGCGTTGCTGGGTCGTTACTTCAAAGACTCGTTACCTACAGAGGTCTTTGGCAGCCCTTCCACCGCGAATGCGAGCACGTCACTCTTGGGCATTCACTTATTTATTCCCTTAACATTGATTTAATCTGGCATTTATTAGAGCCTAGAGTAAATAACATAAGTTTAGCTATCAGATACTATTTATTATCTCAAGGAGCAAAAATAGACAAGATCTACAGCCCACAATTTCCTACTCAGGAACTGCAGTAAAGTTTAACTAGAGGTATAGGATTGGCGGTGAAATTAAAAGCCGCCGTATATAACCATGCTAGCTAGGATTGCGCGTAAATTGCAAGTGCAATGCCACGTAACTTGGGTTGGGCCCCTAAAAGGTGACATTCTGAAGTCTTCTGGTAGTTCTATATATATTTGCAACAGTCTTGCTAATAGAGGTTCCCTCATAAATCCAACATTAGCATTGCAGCCTGTCATTAACACTACGTCCCTTGACATCAACGCCAAACATCGAGATACCAACCATGAAGAATCCAACAGCTACACTCCTCGGCATTGCTCTGGCCTTCGCTCCAGTGATCAATGCAGGTTACTGCTGCACCAGATATCTTTCCGGCGGAGGGGTCGACTGTCTTGCATATCCAGGATTTAATAAGGCCTGTGTAAGTTTCTATCTGAAAGATCACTTGGTATCGTGCTAATTTTAGGTGGGAAGTGTTATGGCGAGCCTCTGGATAACTGCGACGGTCGCAGCTATTTCACTTTTTACCAGAGTGAGGGGCATTTGGGTGCAGCACCAGGACCGTGCAACGGAGGTCGCGGTGTAGATGCATGTGTTCGCAATTAGGTACAAGACTTGTTAGCTGGGACGGCTGGAGGGATAAAAAGTTTGGTGAGGTTCTCATTGCCAAAGCCTGGGTACTGCCGCAGACGTCTAGGAGGTTTGGGAGTTTATAAGCATTGATTACCTGTAATTAGATACACCTGGGTACAACTAACTACAATATGTGGCATAATTCGTGAGTCATTACGTTTCTCGTCTATTCGTAGCATTCCAATCCATTTTCCGTAAAATCTTGCATAAAAGGCCGTACGACGACTGAGCTCCCCGTGATATCGCCTGCAGAGACTTTAGTGTCTCGGCAGCTTCATTGATCGCCGCAACAACTTTGATCCGCTGGGGGAAGTTCTCGAATTGATCCCTCTGCAGAGACATGGACAAGAAAGCGGCTGTGTCAAAGAGACACAAGACAACAAGATGAAACTGCCCGTCACCCTGCGAGACTCGAGACGCCCATCGAGTTGCGATCTGCAGCGTCTTCAGAGAACACTCTACCGCTTCTGCTCGTAGCTGCTGCATCTCGGGTACAGACGAGTCTGTCGAGGGGTGCAGGAGGTAGGATTTGTATGGCTGGAGGATCATAAAGTACGCCATGGTCTGGACGTAGTAGCGGTGCGTCGCAACCCATGGCCATTCGTTGTCTTTGGAAGTGTCTGGATTACTGAGCGCAAACACAGCTGGGAAGGAGGATACGTGGTGTTCCACCATCTTCTTGTAGTCCCGGACCTTGGAGGGCGAGTTGATGTTCTGTGGTGTCTGCCACCGCTTGACAAGGGATGATATGAGTTGGTATTGAAGCTTGGTGTGGAGGGTTGGTGTTGGCACTGCGTTTTTCAGGTCGGGTACTTCGGGCTCTGAATCGATGTCGTTCATGATGAATGGTCGACCTAGTATTGACGACAATTGCCTGTGCGATATTAGACATGGGACGATTCATCATCTTTGTCTGATTTCAACGTACCAGTTCCAGCAGTACAGTACACGCCAGGCTCGCCGACCAATGTGCACCTCAATATCCTGTGTCGCCTTGTGTCGCGACTTATGCAATCCTGCACAGACATGGTTAGCAAGAGCCCGGTTGTTGTGTTTCTGTTATTGACTCACCCAGCTCATATGCCTCTTGCACAGCGAGTCCAATTGTATGCCAGGCCTCTGTGAATTTTGCTTCGCCTTTAAACCAACAGATAGAAAGAACTTTCCACTGAAGATTAATCAGATGGTAGGAGCCGGCTGGTATTGCCTCGGCAAGCCTTGTCCCGGCATCGTGGTAAGCCTTGGAAACATCCTTTGGAGGCTGGGCGAGTGTTGCTTGGGAGTCAAGGTCAAGATGTTGCGTGACGCAAGCGCACATCATAAAGATGAGGGTTGTGAGTTGAAGGTCCTGGAGACATGGCTGCTGTGTTCTGCATGACCAATCGACGTATTGTCGTATGAAGGCTGGTGGATGTATGAAATTGTAATGGTGGTTGACATTGCTGAAGAAAGCTTCAATCAGAGCGTCTGGGAGAAATTGTCAGACGCGGAACAAGGTCAGATTACGAGATGCTCACCTAATTGAGGCTTGGCAGGGAGGAGGCGGAGTGCATTTCGCAGTTGCATGTCAGCGCTAGCATCCAGAATTGTTAGGTCATGATGGTCCCTGTTATTGTGCTGCAAGCGAGTTAGACACAGCCAGAACCATCACCACGACTTTATTTCTCAGGCACGGTGGACTGACTAGTGAGTAGGAGAATCCATCATTGAGATAAGCCTCATCTGGATGTAATAAATGGGCGAGACTTGTGTTTTCCGAAGGGGGATCGTAATTGCTATCTTGGTCCTCTGCTTGGCTTCGGGGACGTTTGAGGGTCGGTGTTTTAGTCAGCGGTTGGGTCGACATTCTTAAATAAATACGCCACAGTTAAAGGTCAGCGAGATTGCAGTGCAAACTTAGGCGTCTGTCATTGTAGGTATATGATATAGACAAAAGATTCATTTTCGGAGTCCTGTGCTGTTCTGTGCTGACGCTGTGAAAAAGTCGGTGGTGGCCGAAATAAATCGGCCGAAAGCTTTCGGCATGACGCCCGAAGACAGAGCGCATAAGGTGAAGTGATATGGGTACAGTACATATGGGCCTCACCAACAGCAGCAATGGCACACAAATCGAAATCCCGCTCTTTTCTCCCCTCGCAGATTCGGGCTTTCTCACTGGCCAGTCGCTGACAGGAACGCAGTAGCCGACGGAAATAACAAATGTATTGGCTCCGATGACAAGCCCTCGATCCACTGACGTGCATCCCCATGTCGCAGGCTAGAGGATAATCAGGCAAGTGATCGGCCTGTCAGCTCTCCCTAGATAGCGGGATTTTCAGTGACACACGCACATTTTACTGTTGGACACACAGACTCTTGCCGCTACTGTGAGCTTGCCCTGGCTTCCCGCTGTCCGCCTTTTTCCCAAAGCCGATCGGGCGCGCACTGATGAATCTTAATGAGTGAGCTTATTATTTGTCTCAGCTTTGGTGTCTGTATCTAATCTAAACGCAATATTTACAGCCGGTTTAACGCCGAATGAATCAACTGTTCCGTTCCGGGTCCGTGGGTCTCCCTCCGTTTAACCCTTCGAAACGGTGAAATAAAAAGCAAACATGAAACAAATGACGAATGATCCGAGGAATCGCCTGAGCAATGATCCAATGACCAATCTCGACCAACCAGACCGACGCTGTCTCGCCTGCAAAAATGGGGGATTGACCATCACATCAATCATCCTCGTCCGTCGGATCTCGGGCGCTTGCTTCCCGAAATATCGCCCCGATCGGAAGCTATCGCGTGTCGTTAGCATTTAGCGGACTTCACTCTTTGTAGTAATCTCGTACCTCCACGTGATGTTGGCCTGCACGACATTCTGAATGCCTTGGATATAGCGAGCGACATTCGCGTCAACCTCGCGTCCCCAACTTGGCAGTTGCTCAATTGCGCTCTGCCAATCTTGGTATCTGTCTTCGATAAGGGCCCCGACTGTATCGAACGCCTCTTGTGGAGATTGGCCCGTCATTCGACAGGCTGCAACCATGCTGAAAGGGCAGTCATCATTCTGCGCCATATTAGCTTCCGTGACTGAGGTGTTGTATGCAATACGTCGACTTACCTCTTCTTTCCGGTACGATAAGATGTCATTGGACCTCACATGTTGATTAGCTATTTGAAGCGAGAGCAAAAAACGGAAAGGTCTTACAGCAAGACAAAGTCGGCACCCAGAAGCTCTAACCTCTGGATAATGGGGTTTTCGAATACGTCATCTGGTAGCCTAAGATCATGGGCATACTCGATCAGATGATATAAAGGCGTCACTCCCGATGAAAGCCTTCTTGTTTCCAGCATCTCCTGGATACTAGGAATGCTATTTGTAGAAAATTGCTTCACGTGATGTACTACCCCGTCGGTGTATTGCTTCATTGCAAGAGCAAATCTTCTCCTGGCACCTGAAATTATTAGTGCGGTCTTCAAGACTCACTTGGGTAAACTTACCAGGAGTCGATCCCTGTAAAGATGTCTTGTTAGATCGCGATAACATCGTGCCATGAGGCTGGACTTACCTCTGATACTCTGCGGAAAATGTCATCATGGGCCTGGACTACAGCGCTCTTTGACCTCGTATAAGTATTGTCTAGCATTTCTGCCATGAGACTATCAATGACGACTTGCGACCGTTTCGGATCAGATTTCAATGATCCTTCATCAAACACTGTCATTGTTAGCGTCCCCAATCAACAGCAAACGTTAATAGTAGCACATACTATCATCAAAAGGAAAGACCTGGAACAATGTCAGAGAGCAGCAATATAACCAGAGACAGGGTTCACTTACCCAGTTCCCCCAATCACACACCGTCTTGAGCTTGTCGAATGGAGCATCAGGAGCAGCGATAGAAATAAAGATGGCAAAGTCGCAGAACTCAACCCTCTTCTTCATCCGAGGCGAGAAGGAACACTTCCTAATAATGCGTCAGCATAGTAAGTAAGAAGCTGGCAGGCGGGCATACTCTGCGAGCCACCTCTCGGATATGGGCTTGACTGTTTCATAGTTGGGATTCATAGGCGGGTCCTCGACCACGAAAGCTTTGAACATGTCGGGAAGAATGACAGTTCTCCTCGACTCCATCTTGGTAGTGAACACCTGCATAGCGGGTGCTGCAGGTACAGATTGCGGGGAGGGGGATGACGGGGGAGAGAACAACAACGGTTTTTTGACATGCAGAAATCAGCTCGGGGCTTCCTGGGCGTCACGAGTACTCAAATATCCCGAAGAAATAAAGAACGCCAGGTCTTGGCACACAGCCTCGTAGATGTTCCAATCAGCCAGCTTCCCTTAATCCCGCGTCATTTTCTTTCAGCTTGAGACTAGACACATACTAGCCCATGATGGAATCACGATTCCCAGACATGATAGTCGGCTAGGGTGAGCATATCATAGCAGGTGATGGGTGGACAGGGGTCTCGTTTGCGAATTATTGGCAGAAGAAGCACACACTCCGTGGGTATGGTTCAGATCTAAATCATGGAGTGAAGGACTAAGAGTAGGCATCCACCCCCTCGTTCCTTGATCGTAGGCAACGAATGGAGGCGCCCGCGGACCAGCAAACGACCTCCGAGAAACAAGAGTACAGAATGTACCTTGTAATTCAAGGGATGGAAACTGGAGGTGTTCCGTCTGGATGTCCGTATACTCGGACATCCCCAGCTTAAATTGAAGTGCGTCTGTCCTACTGTTCTCTTGGAAATTCAGCCAAGTGCCAAGTCTCTTGTTCCAGCCCTTTATCAGTTTCTCATCCATTTCACCATGAAGCTCTTTGGGCAACCCGCAGCTCAGGAAGAACTTCGAACCATTGGAAACCACTCTTTCACATGGACAAATGATCACATTCCCAAATCCCACACAGACCCTCTACGCTACGAATTTGATGAACTTGGAGCTGCTGCTGTCAAAGAGATTCAAGAAATCCACGCCCGGCAAAAGAAAGACGGCCATCAAGCTGGCAGAGCAGACTTGTTCGAAACACTTTCTCATCACCAGAGCCAGAGCCAAGTGCTCTCGCAGCTCTGGACTGAAGTCCACAGTGTCCCTTACTGGGTTGACTGGGATCAGATTGCTCGAGGGCAGCGTTTCTTCTACCGCTATGCACTCGCGAACCTCATCGGCTTTGCCTTTCAGGGCTTTGTTGGTGAGAACTCTGCTTCTACAAGCGTCGTCGAGGTACTTGCTCGTACTGGTGGTTTTAGTACTCGTGTCCTGAGACGTCGACTGCTTGAAACATTTCAGCTTGTTCTTCAAGTCACGCACTCTCTTGATCATGTGAAGCCTGGTGGACCAGGGCATAGATCTATTGTGCGAGTTCGCCTTCTGCACTCCATGGTCAGACAGCAGATCCTCAAGGTTGCCGCATCGAAATGCCGATTCTTTGATCAAGAGACACACGGCATTCCTATCAACACCCTTGACTCGATACATGCCATTGCGACATTCAGCTGCAACCATGCTTGGCTCCAGCTCCCTCTTATGGGGATCACCCCCGATAAACAGGAAGTCGAAGATTACATCGCCCTTTGGCGGTACGTGGCCCATGTTATCGGGGCGCCCCAAGAGTACTTCACGTCAGCGACTCAAGCTAAGGCTGTGATGGAGAGCCTAGCTTACAACGAGCTCCTTGTGACACCCACTTCTGTTGTCATTGGGTACAACTTCGTTGAGGCCCTCAAGGATCTGCCACCCATCAACATCTCTGATGGCTTCATCCAGGCTGCTAGTCGCGTCTTGAATGGCCACGAGATCTGCGACCAGCTTGGTATGGGACGGCCCAGCTGGTACTCATATGCCTGCTTCAGAGGTCACTGCTGGTTGGTGTGGAGTCTGGCTAGCCTGCAGCGATGGATCCCTGCCCTGGACGATAAGGTGATTGATGTTTGTCGGGAAGGGCTGCATAGCGCTATCATCCACAGTGACCAAGGTCTCGGGGGTGGCTCCATCCTTGATTTCAAATACGTGCCGGACGGGCGGATCCAGGGGAAGGAGAAGAACGACCGGGCCGAGGGGCGTTTGTGGTTCTTCGAGAGACCCCTTGAGTTCATGTACCTTGTAGTGTTTGTCATTGGATGCACGGTAGTGTTGGCATGGTTGCTTTGCATGGCGCAGCTCCTTGCGCTCGGGTCCTCGCGTCTTGGGAGATAACCTGGATGGGCCGAGATGTCATGCTGTACTGTAGATCGCCCCGTAATTCTAATTGTCGTTTGAACCAACATGCAGATTGCCGTTTGCCTAATGCCATGCAGAGTCCTAGGTCCGTATAATCCTTGTCACGTCTAACCGCAGCAAGGACATGTCCTTCGCCCGGCTAACGTTCAGGTGTCAGAAACCAACAGATCATCACGCATTGAGAAGCAGTGAGGTATTTTCATCTCCCAAAGAGGCAATACTTTCCATGTTCGTCCCAAACTATCTCACTGTCCCCATAACCCAACTGAGACAGTCTCGTCGTGCCACTGTATATCTGATAGATCACTGGCCAGGGCGCAATCTACCAAGAAACTATCGTTTGCCTCGATCGATCCAGCACGTCCGCTATGCCCTGGAGCAGCGGCCAATGAGAGCAAGTCGTTGGGTAGTGCAAGAGTAGGCAATCAGGGAAATATTGGGCCTTGACGCTGCGGTTGGGTCAAATAGTGCCGGGATCGACAGACTAGCTTCGCGTGGCTGTCGTCTGACATGATGATACCCCTTGTCGAAAATTCAGCTACTCCACCCCAACCCTGGCAAATCATCAACTGCTCAGCTATCTGAAGAACAAAGTGAGTTTGAGTTTGTTATTGCATGACCGTAGTTCACATTATGTCGACTAAAATGGCGTCGTCTGCTCTGCCACGTCATTCTGCCGTCAGCCATTAGTGGTTTACAAGTGCGCAAACACTGTCAACTCAACTGAATCGGCTCAGGTTGTAAAAGATTTGGACTTTGACGATCTAAATAATGAGCAATTTAATCCACCTGGTGCCGCTCACGCGGTATCAGTTACCCGATATTTCACGGGCTGCTCCATCTTTTAAGACAGCTGCTGCAGGCATCCTTGCCCTGGTCACCGCGAGGCCCGCGCCGTGAACCAGCATGACATATTGCGCTATACTACGCTATGATGCACTATTGCCCATCATACCACCAACGCCAAGAGCGTGACGTGTTACGGCTGACCAATGATCTGAGTGAAACGCTGTCACTGGTGCTTTCATCTTCAATAGTATGTGATTGCGGTTTTCAAACCAGGGCCATGTCAAGCCGAACTGAATCATTCTTGCCAAGGACGTAGGTACGAGGACCGTGGGCTCCCTTGATGGCGAAATCATGCAAGGCTTAGGGTGAAGACGGTAAATACAAGGGAGCTGATAGGATCAAGAGGCTGTCCTCGCTTATTTTATGGTGAGATTTGTCAGTTGAGAGCGAAATTTCTCGGACCCCTCCCGAACGGTGGCTTGAACTGCAGGTTGGCCGTTAATTGCTGGCCCGCGTCTTCCGCCAGCTTTCTGGGCACGCACGCTAAACAGCCCTTCGGCTGTAGTGATATCATGAGAGGCCGCTCGACTTAGTTCCCCGAAAGAGTCCACACGTTTGAGTCTGTTTGCTTACAGACAGAGAGCCCCGCGGGTTTCCATTGGTTGTTGCTTATTTGCCTGCCTCGCAGTGTCCTTTGTTCCGTGTAAGCAGCTCAAAACCTGTTTGCAAAGGTCCAATTTTAGATCATAGAAGGAGAAGGGAATTCTTCCTCTTAATCCAAGGACTGCTGAAACAAAGCTCCAGACTGTACTAGTAGATTGAGCTTCAACCTTTTCGTACTTGTTGATCTGGGTTTAGGCAAGGCTGTACTACTGTCATGATGTTGAATTGTGAACAACAGCTATTCAGACACGCAAGTCCAAAGAAGCTCCGTGATCTGGGATAGGTACCGGCCTTTGCGCGGACTTGAGAAGAGCATCAACAAGACCAGTCTATGTTAGCACAGAGTATATTCGTCATAGGGGCACTATATATTTAAAATCTCTGCGTATACCGTAGTTGTCTGTTCAATTTGGATCGAGCCGAGTGTCCGATATGTATATCCAGCCCGATGGTCAACCTTAAGACTCGGTACATAGGCACCATTACATAGTAGTCCACGGCCCCCGCTCTAAGTGATATACAACCCTCTTTGAGTACATGTATAAGCCATTTATCCAAAATGAAGTTTGCGCCTATTGTAGTCTCACTGTGTAAGAAACCAAACAGTGAACCCGTATACCCCCATGAGTTTTCTAAGTTTTCATATATGGGTTTTCTCAATCGACATATCACTGCGAGCAAAGTTGCCAAGATGGGGGCTTTCAAAGGAAGTCGGTGAACCATGTAGTATACCTGAAGGTAATATATCAGCTGTCATTTTGATGTTCATGGTAACACAGTTAAGTATTGAGTTCATTGGATATTTACAACATACTATCTTCTTGATATACTTCCCCGTAGATCCGCCTAGCCATCAACCCCCCTTCTTTTCAGTCTCTCATCCACATGTTCCCGTCTTACATCGACTCAGACTTATGACAATTGCCAGATTCTTATGCAGAGAATTGAGTAGCGCGGCGGTTATTACGGCTGTTGGCGTTGCTGCCGTTCTGGCCCTGGGTATCTGCTTCATCAGCGCTGCCGTTGCCGTTACTGTTGTCCGTGCGGCCTGTGTTGTCTGCATTTCCAGCGGCATCAGCGTTACCGGAATTACCGGTGCCAGCGTTGTTGTTGTTGCCATTGTTACCGGTAGCTTGGGCCATCTGAACTGGAATGACACCTCCGAAAGGACCAGCCCGCGCCGGGTTCTGGCAACGAACAAGGCAAACATTCTCCTCTCCAGCAACCGTGCCCGTGCAAGTCTGTCCAGCAGGGATAGAGGCAACAAGAGGAAAGTCGCCCATTTCACCATCACGGTTACGGCCGCGCTCGTTGCCTTCAACGTTGGTAGTGACTTGGATGTTGTCCCATGAAGTGCCAGTTCCATCAGCGTTGATCATACACGTATAAGGTCCAGCGCCGTCAGAATTGACTTGGTGGACAGTCATCTCAAGGCTGCCACCAGGGTTGACTTGAGGAAGCTCACTGCCAGTCTCTTCCATGATGTCGAGGGTGCCCTGCTCAATCTGGTTGTCACCACCAGCGAGTGTCTCGCCAACGGTGTCAGCGGCACTACCACGGAAGCGAGTAGCATCGGTTTGGAAGGGACGGCGCCTGGTGCCATCGCGAGGAGTGGAAGTGTCAACACCGAGAGCCATGCCAGAGCCGCCAGCGTCTCCAACAGCATTGGTGATAACGCTGTGGGCAGCCGTAAGATCGGCAGCGACGAAGAGAGCAAAGATGATGTTCTTGATGGGTGCCATTGTGAATGTAATTGTGGGGTAGGGTCAAGTAGGAAAGTTGGTCCGTGTGATTAAAGAACTCGGAAGAATAATTAAAGACCTGGCCGGCAGGAGATGGAAGGGAAGAAGTTAGAAGAGGAGTTGACTGATGGTCTGAGGATGCTGAGGCTGTTGATGATGATGATTAGGAATATTGATGAAGAGAAATGGCCATCTTTATAGAGAAAAGTCACAGGCGCTTTTGTCTTCTGCTTACCATCTTGACATGCACATATCACCACAAGAGACAAGCCAAGAGAACACAAGACATGCCATGAGACAAACAAGAGCTTCACAATGAATGGTAGTCTCTACAAACATATCGTCAAAAGGCTTCGCTTTCGCTATGACCCTCCGGCCAAGACCCGGAATCCTCGTCTCCCGAGAGAACCGAAGAGCACAGCCTCTTTATTAAACAAAACGCCAAAACGTGTTTCGACCATCTCCGCAGTGCGGTTCGCTACGCAAAGCACAAACCACTGATATATGGTTATTTTAAACATAAAACGTTATAATTGCTGCGCCCACTGACAAACCTGTCATAGCGGCTGTATCACGATTCGCTGCACACGGACACCTGAGCCCCCTGTATTGTCACAGTTGTCGCATCCCTGTTGGTTCTGGTCAAACCGACTGCGGGATTGGCTAGAAACTGGAATCTTTCGGATAACCCACTTGGACTGTTTTATTCCTTGTCGGATCACTTGAACTCGAGCGTTTGATTGATCAGACTGTGCTTCCGCTACGCCCTTTTCAGTCAATTGATTGTGAGAAGCCAGGGGTTCAGGTACAACTGATACCAGCCCTTGTCGCTTTTCTGAGGAGCCAATCGTATCTCTTGTTCGTCAAATTCCGAGATCTACGGATACAATGATGGATGTTTGTTTCCTTGTCAAAGATTTAATTGTTGATTACAAATTGCGTTACAAGGTCAGTAAAGTCTGCTATAGGCATTATCGCACGAGGTTCATGGCTGAGAGCGCTGACAACCTTCTCTTTGGAACGTGGTCAGCTTCAATTGGCGTATGGCAACTTGTCAAGTGAGGTTTTCATGAAACTAAACTCGGTGGGATTGAAAGATTGAGATTGTCAATTTAACTCTATAAGCGATCCTCCTCAAGACCGAGCCATTGTTAGCCATACGGCCAACTCACTTGCCATGTCTGCGGCCAGCGATAATCTTACCAACACCAGCAACAAATTCAGTCACCTCACGCAGGTACATAGCCTAGCAATGACTGGGTAAGATCATTGGGCCTAATGAACAGTATTTCCACGCCGGGAGTAACAGCAAACTTATCGAGGTTCTCGACACCAGCGCGAGTCTCTATCTGAATCACGATGATGATGGTCTCTTTGGCAGAACTCATCTACTCAGGCGTTGTGAGATCGTGACCAATGGCAGGGAACGCAGAACCCTGGCCTCGAACGCGCTGGGGCGGAAACTTGGAAGACGCGGCGATTTGCCTTGCCTCGTCTGCGTTGTTGATCTGAGGAGCCATGATGCCGTGTGCGTCGGTGTCGAGGGCTCGCTTGATGATATTGAGGGCAGGGCCGCGGATTAAGGAGCTCAAGGTATATAACATTATATTAGTCCAACAGAACAGTCTGGGGGTCAATACAGTAACAGATATAAACCGAAATATTCTCAATTCATTAATACAGGAAATCAAAGAATGTGCTAATCAATGGTGTTATACAAGTCACATATTGTCATCACCCAACCCCTTTGGCAGCCTCATCCATCCTGTATCAGCCGCCGGCATCCCTAGCCACATCCATAAAGTCTCCTCACGAGCCCAACGCAATTTCTCCCTCCCGAGAAGAGTATTTGCCCCGTCAATATTCCCTTTCCGTAGCAATTTAAGCGCCCGCTCTGCAATCTCCAGCCATCTTGGTGGATCAGGCTCATCATCAGGATCGTTTGCCTCATCCGTGACAATACCATCAAAGAGTGAACCTGCGGTGCCCTCATCCCCATCTTTTCCTCTGTATCTGAGCATATATGCAAGGTCGAGTCGAACCCACTGGAGGGCCCTATTATTGTGCTTCTCGTCTATCTCGATGAGCAATGAATCCAATATCCCGATGGACTTGTCGAGTTGTCCATCCTCGAACAACCATAGGGCCCTCATGTGCTTGACTTGGCAGGCTCGTATTATGTTTTGCTCTTTGTCTAGTCCTCCGTTGTTTTCAAGCTCTTCGATGATTTCAGCTGATTCATCCTGTCGACCAAAGTCTCTATATGTAATTGCCAATACAAGAGCTGTATCGAGCGTCAAAAAGTGAGAGAGTTGCCAGAAGCTACGTCGAAAGCCAAGTGCAGGTTGAATGTTGTGCAGAGCCGCCTCATCGGAGCCCAATTTTCGGTACAAATCTCCCAAGAAGATCTGTGTAGCTACTCCAAAAGAGTCCTTCGGCCCATACTGCTCTTTTCGCTTGTCACGCACAGACTCCAGGAGTCTGATGCCCTGTTCAATATGACCAGCTGATGCATGAACAACAGCATACCATAACTGAGCTATCAGATAGCCATTGCTCTCTGGACCCAGTGTTCGAAAGAATCCCTCCAAAGAATCAGTAAGTGTAGCCAGTGCTTTCGGCGAGTCAAGCATGAAATATTCAGCCTGAGCCTTGTAAACAAGCGTAAAGTAGGAACTGGTATCGTCAGGACCTCCAACTTCACGCTGGGCGTTGGCTAATTCGGCGTAGAGTCTTTGGGCTTTCCGCAGTTCTTTGTTGAAGAGAAAGGTATATGCTTCATCTGAAGCCGCTCGAAGCGCTAGAGGGTGACGTGGTCCAAGGAGATCCTTGAGCCCAGCAGCGACCTCCCTGCGAACTTCTGCCATTTCAGTCATCCTTCCCTTGTCGTAATAGTAGAACCCGAGTTGCATCAAAGCCAACCATTGCAATTCCTTGTCATCTTCGTTGTCTTTGAAGACTCTGGCAAGATTTCGGTAAGGGAACTCAAAGTAGTCATCCAGTTGTATCAGGGATCTGTCACGGTGGCTCAAAGTCTTGAACCAAACCGTCAAAGTAATTTCTGTTGATCGTATGGCTTGAAAGTCACCACTATCCGTGATCGAGTGCTCAGCCCAGTATGCGAACTGGAGTAGATGTAGAAATTTGTTGGCGAGCTCCAATAAACTTTGGTCTGGAGACGAGAGGGCTGTGAGATGAATGTACCAGTAGCGAGCAGCGTATTCGTAAAAGCTCTTGTCGTCACTGGGATCCGAGCTACCAGCTCTAGTATTCTTCCTTAGACGCTGGCCGATGCGGTCCTGACTTGCATAAATCTCTTTGATGAGAAACTCTAGACACTTCCGAGCTAAAGTCGCGTCGGACCCTGATTTCGAGAATCTGGTGTCTCTGATTTCTCCACTGAGCAGGAAATCTCGGACAGAAGCATGACTGAGGCTCACACTGCCATCAACAACCTGAATCAAAGGCTGACAATGCGTTGAGGTAATAAACTGGGCAATACCCGAGTCTGGAATCAAACCAAGGGCGTCGTCCAGTTCATCAATCTTGAATTCCCTTCGAGCTCCAAGTAACATTAGAAATATGTCCTGGCAACTTGACTTATTCTCGTCGTCAAGGCTGCTTAGTCTATCCAGCCAAATTTTGGTGTAAACGCCCCAGATATCATTAGGCCAGTCTCGGACAATTGCTTCGAATGTCTCCATCTTGAGAGTAGTTTTGAACTGCTGTAGCAATTTCGTAGCCCATAAAAAGGAGTTGGCATCGCGCTTGAGTCGGGAGGTGACCTGAAGCTTCATCCCCTCTGTGAATTTCAACTTCGTCAGTGCTGAATCACAGAATGCCATAACCTCAGGTATGGTATCTTCGTGGGTGATTCTGATCTCATTCATGTGGAGTGTTGACGAGGTTCCGTAGCCAAACATATCGTTGGGGCGAGAAAATATAACAATCTTTCCGCTTGTGCAGTCGAGGACCTGTTGACAACACTCCAGGAGCTCCTCTGCTTGCGCACGGTTGTCGAAGTTACATTCATCGATGGCATCAATGAGCAGTACGAAATCTCGTTCTTTCTCTAGAAGGGTGACACAATGGGGCCATAGCTGCTCAAAAGGGCAATCTTCAAATCGTGGCTTATACTGATTATATGAGGAAACAAGCTTTGTAAAAACTTGCTTTTGAAAATCTTGAACTGGATATGTGGAAGGAAGAAGCTGGGTGAGGATTGAAATTGGAAGACTGGTCCTGTCCCGCTTCTGTGAGGACACGTTACTCTGGAAGGCGTGCGTGAAGACGGTGCGCCCTGACTGAGATAAGGCACTTGAAGTTTGATGGGCGAGTACTGATTTGCCCACGCCTGTAATCTAGTCAGTTGCTTGGTCATTCTTCCTAGTGCCCTAGTGCATCCTCGATTTCGTACATACCTGGCTTACCCACTATCCAAAGTGGGCTCGAAACTTTATTTGCTAGCCATTTCTGGTATACTGGGTGTGTACTGAGCCACTTGGGCGGTGCATCCGAGCCTGCAATATCAAGGCCCTGTGGACGACTGGCAATTGGACTAGCCAATAGACTGAGGCAGTCGTGTATCTGACTAACGTACACGCTCATCTTGCAAGATCCTACATAGAAATGTAAGCATCAGCTCACAGGTCATCGTTAAATGACGCAACCGAAGATAACATCAGTCCTCCTTTGTCGGCGTATAGCTTATGGCTCACGGTAATGAATGTGATTCGATTGTGCCTCGGAATTATAGATTTCTGTAGTCTTACCTTTTTCCACATCATATGCCAGCATTGCCTCGGTAAACATTTTCGTTTTTTCTGATACAAAATACGGTCAGCCCTGAGTCGTGCGTAGTCGCGTGCTGTCGCGTGCTTTAGCGTGATATGGTAGTGTGATCTTGCCAGAAACTCAGGTGATATTGAAAATACTACTGATTTATCACTGAGCTTCAAAATCGGATCGACAGGTGGCAAATGAAGCTGTGAAACTCTTGACGCGTACATAGCCCCGCAGTTGAATAATTGGGGGGCGAGGTCAGAAGAGCAACTTAGGTCCTTGAGCAAGGCTGGGGGAATATGCTTAGATAAGATGACTGAAAGCCAATCATCACAAGGTTTTGCAATGCAGGGGCGAGATAAGGCATAACCTTAATGCGAAGAATAGTTGGTCGACATCTAATAATAGAGTAGGGCAATGAGACATGCAATTTGCTTTTACATACCTGTAGAGGTTTCCGATGTCTGAAGAATTCTCAACATCTCTTCCCTTATTTGTTTGTCTGTGCACCCAGTCAACTGAGAACATGTAGTCATTTCACTATGCAGCCTTACTTTCTTCTTTATCTACGAGTGTAGATCGTCAGCCAGGTCAGGCATGTTTCATAGGAGCTCGATAATGAGGCAATAGTATTAGTTGTACTCAGGGAGGTGGACTCACCTTCCCAATCCACTTCCTTGTCCAGTCTTTCTGCTGCGTCTCGCAACTTGGTGACTTTCTTCTCGAACTCTTGTTTCGTGTTGTTGGAGAACGACGCTTGAAGTCTAGCTGTAGTGGGAATTAACATTAGGGTGCCTCGACGGACTGAAAAGTCCAACTCACCCAACTTATGTCGTCGAAAGCGCTCAATGGCAGAGTGCAAGAAGTCGAGAACATGGTAGTATAAATCCACCGTGGCCTCTTCCACTCTTCGTTTATCGCCGAAGCTTTTCGCCATTCGTGACCATCTCTCCGCATGCTGTGCAATAATGAATATGCCGTTCGCCGTTACTTCCGACGCCTCTTTGCAATCTACGACAACCTGTCCTTCGTTAGCTGTTGTGTATCCTCCTGTCTACACAGTCAGGATTAAGAGATACCTGTAGAAGGTAGCGTATCGAACCCCAGATAAGTGCTGTAAATTTCGGCTCATGTTGAATGAAAACATCAATGACCTGGGAGTGCCTCTCAAAGTATGAAGCAATGCTGAGGAAGATCTTCTCCGCCGTTCCTCTTTGCTTTTGGTAGTTGACATATGCCTCCTTTGCTATTTGTATAAGCTCTTCCACAGTGCCTACCGTCTGCAAGGGCTGGGTAGCGTTCTGAGCTTGTATTGTTTTATCTACTTCTGCACCCTGTATTGGCTTTTTGAGTTTGTTTCTCGTCTTTGTCTTTGCCGCCCGTGTTTTCTGAAGCTCCTTTGAGCAGCACAAGGGTCAGTGGCACCGGAAACAGTGCATAGGGCTAATCAATCGGGCTTTGAGGCGCTACTGGCGCAGGCTGCCGTTTCACTGTACTAACCAGATTTGCTTTTTCCCAGCACTGAGCATCCTTTTCGAAGAACTTTTTGAGTTCTTTCTCGGAAGGGATTGTTTCGTCCATCATAGTATATTGCCATACGGAGTATTATAATGATGTCTGTCGCGTCGCAGTGGATGAATTCTACATAGAAGATATGTCAATCTGACCCCAAATTCCAGACACAAGCAGCCTACTGCACCATCTACATCTTCGCTGCGAGTGCCCAGGGTGGACAGAATAACTTTGACGCGGCAACACTCAAACGCCATATTTACCTGTGAGACTTTTCCTTCACCTTCCTTGGAGGTAGTAGAGCTTGAAATCAGGCTCCAAAATTGGCACTCCCGGGCACTGTGGCTTTTTGGAGGGTATCACAAGCCCAATTGCATCTGACCACGAATGTTTCACTTGTAGCATCTGTGTAACTCAGCTGAATTCCCTAGACCAATGAGTAAAGGCCACGTAGAGCGAGAACGACACCTTCTTTTTGTGAAGAGGTTGGTGGCCTCAAATTTGCCTAATTGCACATTCCTCTGAGTCAGCCTCATATGCACGGTCGAAGAATAATTGAGTACCAAGAGTAGAGCCTCAACTTTGTACATCTTCTGGTAGATAGAAGATAATCAAGAATAATTTGGTGAAACTCCCACCAAAAAGTGTCCCGATTTTCTGCGGGCGCAAGGGGGGCAGTACCGTGAAAAGTAAGGCGAACGAGCAGGGTTGGTGGTTACATGACTAAAGCCACCGTAAGCAATCCCAACTCCAGAACAGCCTATTAGAATTGGGCCGAGACTCTGCGTGGGTGTGCAGGGTGGCCTCAGTCCTCTGGAAAGAAGTTAGAGGGATAACAAATGTACATAGCTACATCGATCTGAGGCTCAAATTTAAGTTTGAGGATTTTATTGAAGCTTTGGTCTAGATGAAGCTGAAATACACATAGATAATATCATTAAAGGCATAGCATGAAGTGCAAACCAAAAAGGTCTAAAGAAAATCCACCTTGATCTTTCATCGTGATAACTCACTGTCCGCCACCCCTTCTATTCCTCCGATGTCTCAGGGTTGCATCGTATTCAACGGGCTCCTCCTCAGATGAATATTCATCATTGTAGTTAGTCGGCCTGTATGAGTCTTCATCAAGCCTCACGTTGGCCATTCTTGCTGCAAGATCCCCTTGGGGCCTTCTTTCTGTATCGTATGATGAGTAGTTTCGGGCCGTGGGCCCTTCGGTACTTGGATAGTAGGAATATGTCTGATAAGAGGGTTGCTGGTTATATGACGACAACTGTGGCGAGTCATTCTGGACTTCTGGTTCGTAACTATCTGGTTCTTGCTGCCTTGTGCTTTGTTGTGCGTATGGGCTTTGCTGTGCGGTTGACTGCTGTTGGTATGATGGTGCAACTCTTGAAGTCCCAGTTGGGCGTTGGTATACTGGTTGTTGGTTATATGGCTGTTGCTGTGCTGTGGGCTGTTGTTGAAATGGGTTTGATGGCCTTGGAGTTATGAACGAATCTTGGTTTGCAGGTTCTTGTTGATATTGCATTTGCTGTCTTGCTGGCTCCTGACGGTATAGGCGTTGCGGAGTTGATGTCTGTTGTCCATAAGACTGCGATTGAGGGGCTGATTGGGCTTGGTATGGATACTGCCCTCCAGAAGGCTGTTGTTGCACATATGCAGATTGTTGTGAGTATGAAGGTGACTGGCTATATGAAGCTGGATCTTGGTATGAAGATTGAATGTTTCTTGAAGTATTGCTTGCCATGGCTGGGTAGCGGCCAGAAGCAGCAGGATCGTCATAAGTGCTCGGAGTCGCTTGATATGTTGTCCTCTGCCTCGGTTGGTTGGAGCTGCTGCTTTGGGTATTGGCCCCAGACATCAGACTGGTTGCGCTATCCCTTGCCTGATATGACATATATGCCTCGTCACTAGCAGCTGTGGACTGGCGGGATGAGGAGTCTCTCCGGGAATGAGAACTGCTTGCCTGTCTTGTTCCACTCGTAGAAGTCTTTGATGAGCGGGTAGACCCTCCTGATGATCGAGAAGAGGTCCCATCGCTTGCTCGTTCATTCCGACGATTGTCGCTACTGACAGGAGGTCTATCACTTCTAGGCCTCTTATGCCGGGAAGATGAACTGGCTGATGGTCTTTCGGGTTCATCTCTGGAACTAGTCTGACTTCGAGAAGACGAGTGCCGACCTGAGGATCTGCGCCTGTCCTTGCCTTGTTGCTGACGATCTTCCAGATTGGCTGACTGTTCTGTATCTGCTACTACTCCTGTGAGGTACGTGGGCTGGTAGTGGCTTCTGGGACAACCTTCGTGCTGTCTTTCACGGGGTAATGCAATTCCTTCCTTAACATCGCCACCTGGAATCCAGATTGCATGACGCCGACAAAAGTAGCCATCACCGCAAGCGCACTTGACATCTCTCCACTGCTCATACTCTTGCAGCCAGAGTTCATATTCCTCCCTATTGGCAGGATTTGGCTCGGGTCTTGGTGTCACATTCACTTCAGGAAACCTGTCGCAAGCATTTGTTGCACTGATGAGACGACAACCTGGCCCACCGCACACTTTTATGCAGGTCAGTCGTGGATGCTAAATGAGAAAGAGCTCATCGTAGAGATCTACTCACTGGTTGCAGTTCTTAGCAGCGTAGATATATATGATATATGGCTGAAATGGAAGGGGAAACGCTAACACGTCGAGGGGCCGGTGCTTGAATTGGAGGATTGCGTTAGTAAGACTGGCGTGATGAGGCAACATTACTAGACTCTCAATAGTGAGCAATCTAATTGTTTTTTTGCGATAAGTAATTGTCCAGAATGAGAAGCATGTCAGCCCACCAACTTGTGCCTGAGGGGTCACACCATTATATACCCCCATGTCAAGTGCTGATGCAGGCAGGCTCCTTATGGAAATCACTCGGCTTCAATCCGTCGGGAGAACAATAATTCAAAAGGCAGTCAGTATTGCATACATGACAAGGCGTATTCATCGGCTGATTACCAGTGGCGCGAGTTTCAGATGACATCAGCTGTTGCGGCTGCGCCTACGAGGCAGCCGAGGCGGCTACATGTTGAGGCTCCCTTGCAGCCTTTGGTGCAATTGCGGACATAATTAGGCTGTGGAGAGTCCCTTGAATTAAGGCCCAACGTAACACAAGACGTAGCTCACCTGCACAATATTTGCTGTATGACACGCTGATAGGAGGGCCATGCTCAGTCAACAAGCACGATAAGAGAGATAGGTTTATGCCCTAAAGATAATAATAGTCCACGCTGCATTTGCGGGGAATAGAGTGAGGAACTGGAAGGGGATGGGGATTGTCTGGGGGAAATTGTCAGTCAATTCAACAACCCAGCCATTGATGCGTTGGTACATACGTATATAACCGCGAATAAACCAGCTCAGAATGGCATCAACAAGCACTCGCAGCATAGCCATCTCTCCACCGTCCTCCCAGCCTTTCCAATGTCAAGTATGTTCAAGTCGCTTCACCCGCCATGAGAATCTGAAACATCAGGCAGCGCTCCATTCTCGCTCGTCCAGCAATGCCTCAATACCCTGCCACCTCTGGCTTATCATCTTTTCGCGCCCAGATCTACGTCACCAGCACATGAAGCGGAAAGACTTGGGCAAGACTTCATGAGGGGCCAACTCACCGCAGAGCGACGTGTAGTGCCAGGCACCTACACCGCCGTCGCAGGTCAGTGAGGGGGAGGTTGACAACGATGGGTCTTTTCGACAGGCATCTGCTGATGACGGTGCCATCAACCTTTCCAACAGCTTGCCCTCGGATCTGGGAGATGCTCAGATGCTCGCCACGTCATTCTCATCGTAAGCGTCCATGCTGCTGGGCCCGAATGCTTCTCAGTTGGCAGGCGTCAACTTTCTCGAGTCTTCATGCAATCTCACGTCGAACTCGCCCTCTAGAATGAGTTTTGTCAACTTTAGTCTCGACCAAGAAGTCCCGAAAGGTTATTGTACGGATCAATCGATTCAACCACGGCCAGATTGACTGGTTGCCGTCAGCCAACCAAATTAGACAACGCTGTGAGTTGTATTTCAAGCACTTATCCCATTTCCTGCCTTTTCTGCATCAGCCGATGTTTGATTCCACCTCCATTCCAAGTCACCTACTCCTCAGCATGCTCTGCCTAGCATATCAGTATGGTGTAGATCCAGATAGTAGTGATCAGCAAGGGTCTGGCGTGAGCGTGCCTAGCTGCCTCCATCCCTTCATGGATGAGATCTAGGTTTTTGCCAATTACCTGACGGGATCTGTTAACCGTCGCCTCCTGACTCTCTTCTCCCGCGTTCTCGAGCTCCCAGGCGATTACCTTTGGGAAAACGTCCAGCCGCACGGCAGTCCAACAGGCGAGGGTTACTTCAGGCATGCGCTCTTCAGGCCCGTGCAGAAGAACATAGAATAGTCTTCCAAGGGTCTTCGCATGCATGGTCATACAGACTTTGGTCTCACCACCCTGCTCTCCTGTGTTCCTGTCTCTTGCCTCCGAATCTCGGGCCAGGATGAGAAGTGGTACTATGCCACCTATAGGCCGGGTTTTCTCGTCGTAAACATCGGTGATATCCTCGAGATCGTTTCTAGGGGCCACTTCAAAGCCATTCGCCACCGTGTCTACAAGCCCCCCCGTTGACCAGCGCAACTACGAACGCCTCTCATTGGTCCTTTTAACAGCTCCGTAGGTGATTTGCGCATGATACCAGCTGCTGGTAAGTTGATTGTCACAGTCCCTCAGACTTTTTGCTACTGACTATGTGGCAGAATCTCCCCTTATCCAGCGCGAGGGCTGTGTCGAAGATCAAGGAGTGTACGCCGAGTTCAAGAAGCGAACTCAGCAGGACAAGCTCATTCCTACCAACAGAGAATGGCGTGAGATCCAGATCGCGACATGCACGGATCCTACCGATGCAGTGAACAATAGAGTTGGTGCTCATCAAGTTCTGATTGATGGAAAGCTCATGCACCAACGAGAGTACATGGGAGTCAAGGTCGCTTTGCCAGTTTAGTTGTCCTTTGTCTATGCTATATCCGAGTATGTCAAGTCCTTCATCTATACGGAGTGTCAGTCACTGGAGCTGTTTGTGCTTCTCATGTTCAAGGGGCCGATGTTGTGGCAAGGCGCTGCGCATACACCTACCATCTACTTCTTGGAATTGGTTGGGTATGGGACCACGAGGAGAGGAAGCCCAGAAATGATCAGACAGATGCCTGCACGTAATCAAAGGTTTCAATAGGCAATAAGAATAAAGTTAAATAAATACATGTCTAAAATGATCTTCTCGTTATTCCTCACTATGTATCAAAGGCCTTGGGCCGTTGTTCTTCGAGCTCTATGTACTCATCGCTTATCTCCGATCTCGACGGGACCTCTCTGACAGTTCTTCCGAATTCTGTAACCGAACTGTCATCATTCAGGACCCTGAATGGGTTGGGCTCTCTAATAGTACTCTTCTTAGCATTATCTGTCGCTGTAGTGCCAGTAGTCCTGAATCTGCTAGGATTTGCCGGAGTGCCATAAGACGTCATCTTGAAGGTCTTGGGCATGAGTGGACGCAAGCCAGGGAGACATGCGCAGATAATGCCTGCCACAGGCTCAACACCTGCAAGGGACCACAAGGTTCCTTCATCGTAGAGATTCTTCCATTGGTACCCGTGTGTGAAGACAACACGCGCAAGAGCAATGAAACAGGTGCTGGGCATATGTTGTTAGTAACAGTCTACCAGATAGGAGCCATGTATCAGGGGCAAAGGCCACTTACATAAACCCAAAGCAAAAGGATATAATAATACCAATCTTTTTCCCGCGGTTCATATTCAACCCCCAGATTGACTTGAGGGGAAGCACAAAGATCAGGAAGTCAGTGAAAACTGTCAGACTGTCATAGGCGATGTTGATGTTCTGCATGGCGAGGAACTGCTCAGCCGTCGCATCGCCCCAAGCCCACCACTTCTCGATCGGCCGTACGGCGGCGAGATAACCGATAACGCTTCCCATGAAGCACGCAAAGGTTATGCCCGACGCCACGTATATTATAATCTTCATTGGACCGTTGTGGCCTGTGAAGAGGCGGTGGTAGAGGAATAGGATCGAGGCTTTGCAGGCGTAGACTGCGAACACGAGGACGATGTTGTTGGCATAACCAATCTGATGAGCCAAAGCTTTGTTAGCCAACCGAGCACTGCAAGTGTTGTTATTTGGGCGTACCTTATCGTGGATCAACGAGACATCGGTTGGCTCTGTAGTACTAGTGTATGGGTATCCAGGAATGCCAATGCCTCCGTACATAAGCACTGGTAATGAGACACTTGTTAGCCATTGAGCTTAGGCGGAGTCTCATTTTCTCGAATGCATGGGGAAGAAGAGGAGACCCACTCAGAAGAAGCAAAACAAAAAGGAGGGTAGTGAAGAACTACCGAGTGTTAGAAGACAAATATCTCAATGCGCGCCTCGTAGGACCAGTTGACATACGGCAGATGCTATGATCATCCAGTCAGTCCAGCCATAGACGCCTCTCGTCTTGGACTTTGCGTAGAACCGAAGCCCAACTGTGATGTTTGACAGCATGGGCAGGATTACCCACGTCGCGATCAGCTCCCGCTGCCGGGGCAGGTAGACGGGGAAAGCTTGGACCATGATGGGCAAACTGTCTCAGATCAAAGGATCATGAATGAAGGGAGAGAAATGACGAAGGATGCAGATCATTTGAACAAAAGTTCCACGGGGATATATGTAGAGACGTTGGTTAATTCCCAGTTGAGAGAAAACAGGCTGAGCCATTTCGATTCGAGTTAAGTGACCTCCTGCTTCTCGAGTCAGGCCACGCCCGTTATCGCTAGTGTGGCGTTTTGAGGAGGAGAGTACGGAGTAGCATGACTAGTGTTTGCAATTTAGCTCTACACTATGCAACATGTGAAGGAAGCGAGCGATATTTAATCCGGAGTCGGTTGGCCATGTCTTTTTAAATCTGTACCACTTCCAGCTCTCGAATGTGTCCTGTGGACTGCAAATGGCTGAGGCAAGTTGCTTTTACTTTGACTTTACCGGATACCGAACGACGCGACAAATATTATATAACGAGGGGGGCCTCGTACCATTTGTGTGGCATCCCCTGCGCAATATCTACCTCAATCAGCTTCCAGAATGTTGCCAGCCACTGAAGACTGTGAAGTGACTGGCATGAGGGAAGCTCTCAACCAATCCATGCGGCCCGGGGCTAGCTTAGCGCTGATGTGTAACCCGAACACTTGATCGTTATTCGCGAGACACTTACGATTGACGCAGATGGGTTTAGTGTCTTTAGGATGTCTGGACTAATGTGAACTACCGTTGCGAGGCTTGGCTAGACAACCGAACTATTGCAGCCAGGTGACCAGCCTCATTGACAGAAGTGAGCCTGTACTGATGGGATCAGTCAGGGGCGGCAGGGGTCTACATGAAGCCAACAGATAAATGTATGATATGATGTGATGATATCGGTGCTCTCGAAACGTCTTTCAAGCAACTGGTTATCTCAGCCCTCTTGTTTATTGGTTTCCAAAAGCCTTCTGCTTAAGAGATAAGGGATGCAGCCGACCCACTGCGGCGTTGACGGCAGTGCATCCTAGTGTCCACTCGGACCCTCGCGCAATTCACAACGAGTAATTCGTGATGCTATTCGCTCAGGTTTGACTGTCAGCTCTGAATCAGCGCACGCCGTCTTCCGGGGCTTCGATTAGCCTTGGTCTGAAGCAATGGCATAAGGGGAAGCTCCACTTTTGACACTTGCAAGAGTCAGGGCACGAGGACTACCCAAATTCTTGGGACTGCGCTGGACTGGGGTAGGGCTAGCCTTATCTCTTGGAGATGTTGGGAAGCTTGAAGGAAATGAGGCTCAAGCCACATTCGCTTGCATGACCAATGGGAGGGAGTGCAGGAGGAAGGGGCCTGACGATTCAAACCTGCGTATTACCATACTCTTTGTCATTTGGATTAAGTTTGCAAACAGAAAATAAGGGCTAACCTAATACTTAAGGTTAAAGCATGGCAATGTAATGCAAACTGTAAAGTATATCACTTTAAACAGCATAAACAAGATATACTTAAGAGGTTTATTAACATTACAGGGGAGTATCTCTTAGTGCAGTGCTATATTATAATTAGATCCTGTTAATTCCGCTCATTCCGCAGTCTCAAGACAGCGACAAGGGGATCCCCTCTGTCTTTCTACAGAGTAGGTAATATCCCCGACATTATATAAACCTCTTTAATAAAAAAATAAAGAGCTAATTGGTTAACTATAATAGAGGAAGATAATAAGGTTGGAGAATTTCTGCAAGTACTGTAGAAAAGTGGTCGCCTACAAGCGGCGAGAACAACACTAAAAACAACGCTGCCAAGTCCTGTTGCCAAGTGCATAGCCAAGCACTACTATACCCACAGACAGGACTTCACGGCAGGCAACTGCCGAATAATACTATAGTAATATCACTATAAAGTTTAAAAGCCATAGTAACTTTAGAATGTTTGTGTAGTTGTGATTTTATTAAACTTAAATATCTATTTTAAAAAAAGAAATTTAATAAAGACCAGTTATCTCTCAGCAACGCTTGTCCATAACACGTTCATTCTTGCATACAGTCTCAATTATCAGAATCCTGACTCTCAATGAAAAAGACTACATTCTTCCTTCTTATTCCCCTGAGTGTGGCTGCAAACTTGTATTCGACTGAAGCTGCAGACTGTAGAGGTATAGGGTTGGCAGCAAAGGCATTGGAGGTTGTACTGATTGAGATGGCAACTTACGATGCATTCTGCTCACGCTTGCAAACGAAATTTCCAGAATGACGGCAACCCAAATGATTGCCATTTTGAGTACCAGGCTCGAATGCCTTGGGAGTCGCGTTACGATGCGTCGATGATAGATACCATCAGCCAATGCCTCGGTACTTAAAACGGTGGTGGATGTCATTACGGAGCCCACCGTTACAATAACTTTTATTAATTTGTCAACCGTTTCGTCACCTAAGGATAAGAGTGAGTTCGCCGAGATCATCAACACTACCTTATCGGACAATACTTTAACTCTATTAGTTAATTCTGACAATGAATAACTGCGTCTCCCTCGAGCTTCCCAAAGCGCTCAAGATTGTCCCGAGAAACGTCAATCTCACCGACGCGCAGATGTCAAGGGCGGCCCAATCTCTTACCGTTTCGAGCAGTTAACTAGCAACTTTTCGACGGCCAGACAATCAGACGAATCAAGTGTCAGCGTCCCAGCCTCTTATCTCCAAATCGTGATCACAAGCTTTCAGTCTGGCCAAGGTTCTCCGCACGGGAATGATAACGGTGGATCCTTATCCTGTTGAAACGGAGCGTAGTCGGAGGGCGCAAACGGAAATGCTGCTCGATTGTCGAATGAGGGTTGAGTATTTCTTCCCCGCGATTAAATCAAGTTAGCTTCGACCGATATTGATAGCTGCTGATCTTGCTGCATGTGCTGGAACCGTTATGTCCGGAATGGAGGGATCAGTGGTTTATAATCGAGGCAGTTCCCAGGCATCCTTTCTATTCTTCGGTGTATATCTCATCCATTTCATTCTCTTGATGCATCTGACGCAATGGATGTTAAACCAACCACCAATCTCGATGACTACCAACTCGCTCAACTGGGTCATTCCCAGTCCTTCAAGCGCAACTTCAGTCGCTGGACAATGCTGGGCTTAGCCTTTGCTATCCTCAACTCTTGGACCGCACTTGCAGCGTCACTTTCGCTCGCTCTACCTTCAGGCGGACCTGTCGCTGTGATCTGGGGACTGGTCACGGCTGGTATCTGCAATCTCTCACTTGCTGCAAGTCTAGCCGAGTTTCTGTCAGCACAACCAACTTCTGGTGGACAGTATCATTGGGTTGCCACTATTGCCCCTGCGTCGTTAAAGATTCCGCTTTCTTGGATCACGGGTTGGATCAATCTCAGTGGCTGGGCCTGTCTCGTTGCGACGAATTGTTCCTTGTCGAGCACTCTAATCATCAACATCATCTCGCTCCAAAACCCGAGCTACGAGTTCCAGAGATGGCATCAATTCCTCATATATCTCGGCATCGCCTTTATCGCCTTCGCGACCAATGCTTTCCTTCATTCGCTACTCCCTCGCATCAATGGTCTTGCCCTTGTCTGGAGCATCGCTGGCTTCTTCATCATCTCTATTACAGTGCTCGCGTGCGCTGCGCCCGACTATGCCACGGCCGACTACGTGTTCGCTACCTTTATCAACACAACCGGTTGGCCAGACGGTATTGCTTGGCTCCTTGGCCTCTTGCAGGGTGGACTTGGACTTACAGGGTTTGATGCTGTTGCTCACATGATTGAAGAAATCCCCAATGCAGCGAGTGAGGGCCCCAAGATTATGCTGTATTGTCAGTACATCGGCATATCAACTGGATTCCTGTTTCTCATCGTGGTACTCTTTGTGTCTGGCGGTATCAAGAACGCTGATACCATTATTGGATCAACGGCCGGTCCTCTACTCGAGATCTTCTACTTGGCTACCAACAGCAAAGTCGGAGCTATTTGCTTGCTCATGTTTCCTCTGCTCTGCCTGGTATTTGCTGCCATCGCAGTAATGACGACTTCGTCACGTATGATGTTTGCGTTCGCCAGAGACGGTGGACTGCCAGCATCGCGCATCTGGTGGAAGGTTCACCCCAAGCTTGGTGTACCAATGAACGCCCTTTATCTCAACGTTGTAATTGTGGTCATCTTTGGCTGTATCTACCTCGGTTCTACTGTCGCCTTCAACGCTATCGTCGCGTCTTCTGTGGTAGCTCTTGGTCTCAGTTATGGCATTCCCATCGCTCTGCACCTTGCGACTGGTCGAACTCAATTACCCGAAGGAGCTTTCAAGCTACCTAACTGGCTTGGATGGACAACAAACATTATTGGACTGGTGTACACTATTATTACTACCGTGCTTTTTCTATTCCCTCCGGCCTTACCCGTCAATGGGACTACGATGAACTACTGTGTTGTTGCATTTGGTGTCATTGTGGTCATATCGGCCATTCAGTGGATTGTGGATGGAAGAAAGAACTTTGAAGGGCCTCGAATCACGATAGGTGAACATGAGACGGCAGAGAGAGATGTTGAGGAATGATGGCCTGCTAGGCTGTTAGACACTATGTGGAATATTTCGTAACAACTAGATGGTCACTGAGCACTTTTGAAACACAAGAAGCCCTCGTTGTGCGATGCTCATGTTATTTAGATTCATGCCATAATCAATATTGTCAATCCACCAGCTAAACCAATTTATCCCCGTTCAACCCAAACTCCATTCCGTTTTCTAACATGCAGACAGTTTCTCCCCAGTTCGGTGGCTGCGAAGATCAAGCCTTCTCGGTCTGATGAACAGCACTGTCTGCCTCCTCAAAAGAGTCGATCTTGTAGGAGCTGAACTTGCGTGCCGAGACACCCTTGGCGAAGAGAATGTCGAGCTCCTCAAAGGTGCGGTTTCGGGTCTCAGGGAGACGGAAGTAGCCCCAGATGAAGACGATGAAAGCAGTGCTTCCCCAGATGAAACCGGTATAACCTCGAAGGTTCCACTGAGTTGGGTTCATGAAGTAAGGCTGAAGAACACCAGCGACAACTCCAGTGATGGCATAACCGTTGCGAGCAAGGCAGATGGTCTTCTGTCGGAGTCTGGTTGAGCCCATCTCTGCAGGGAGAGCCCAGCCGAGCTGGCCAGCAGACAGCTGGAAGACAAAGGTCCAGACGAGGGTGAGGACAGCTTGAGTCATGGCGATCGAATGGTTCTCGGTTCGGGTGTTGAGAGCGCCAATGACGAAGAGGACAATGGCCATGGTGAACATACCATAGAGGTAAGCTGTGCGTCTTCCAACGTATGGCATGACGCAGAACCAAGATACCAAGGTAGCAAACAAGGCCATTCCGTTTCCGCCAACGTTGAGATGGTAGGTAGTGTTGGAGTCGAGACCGATCTGCTGGAAGAAGTAGGTCGAGTTGTAGGCAAAGTTGAGGCCAGACAGAATCTGACCAGCGAATACAACGATGGCAATCTCGGTTCGTCGGAGCTCGAAGCCCTTGAAGCAGTCACGGTACGAAGTTCCGACGGAAAGCTGCTCTTCGAGGCTGTTGGTGTAGACAATGAGGCCGAGGGCATCGCGGAGCTCAGCGTCGGTGGCACGAGGTCGGAGTCGGGCGAGGCTCTTGAGGGCATCGTCGTGTTGGCCAAGTCGAACAAGATGCCAGGGAGTGTCGGGAGCAAAGCAGAGAATAGGCACCAGAATAACAGGCCAGAACCACTGGAGGGCAAAGGGGATGCGATACGCCCAAGGAGCAGGAGTGTTGACAAGACCAGCCATGACACCAGCAGAGATGAGCTGTCCGATGATGAAGCACATGTTGGTCCAACTGGTCATGTAGACTCGAAGGGACATGGGAAGAACTTCAGAGGCATAGGCTGGGGCAGTCGTGGCGAAGACACCCCAGGGGAAACCGCAGAGGATCTGTCCAACGAGGAGGACCTTTGTGTCGGGAGCGAAGAAGACGATAAAGATGAAGCAGCTCAAAGAGATCAAGGAGCCGATGAGGACCTTGATGTGACCATACTTGGTGACAAGGTAACCGTTGAGAAGAGTTCCAAAGAAGGAGCCAACTCCCGCAGCGTTGCCTAGACCAGCTTGCCAAGGAGCAGAGAGCTGGTAGTTGTTGGTCTCCTCGTTCCAATGGCCGTACTTCTTGGCAAAGGCGGGATAGGCGTAGAAGTTGGAGAGGAGGTTGGTGTCGTAGCCTTCCATGATGACGCACATGGAGACGACGAGACACCAGACAACAGTCCAGGGATACTTGCGAACGGCCTCGAAAGGAGGGAGGTCATGCTCGGCCTGGGCACCGAGACGAGCCTGGTCGGTGGTATCGTGGCCAACCGTCTTTGCTACCGAAGCCTCGACATCGTAGCTCTCGGCGTGTGAAACCGAAGGGTTGATGATCTCTTTGCCCATTGTGACTGAGAGTTGATGTTTGTGAATAGAAGAATGAGCTGATGAATATCTGATGTGATGGAGCAGATCTTGAATTGATCAGCAACGCATCTTGAGGTTATATACTGGAGCAATTGTAATTAAACTAATCCTCCTCTCGCATGTTTCCCAATCGCTTTTGTTCCCCAAGTCCCCCATGGGGAACCGAAAACCGCCCCCATGGGGGTTGATGTTACAGTCCGAACATTACCCCTTTCGGCATAGCCCCTCACTTGAAGAAATGCTTAGCCCGAGGGTCCATCGTGACCTCGAGAATGGTCAGTTTTCTGGTGGATACCCCTCATCGCTTGATATATCGGACCGAGAGTCGCGAGAAATGACGCTGGCGAAAAGAATTGGATCTGCCGACTATATCTCCATTGAGCACTCAACAACCCCGGATCTAGGAGCGACATGGCGACTATCCCGGTAAAGCGCGGCCAGGTCTGCGACAACTGCCGATTCCGCAAGGTCAAGTGTGATCGCGGCCTGCCCTGCAAGAACTGTCACATCGGAGACCTCCGTTGCCAGTATCGGCACAGTATTCGGAGAAAGGGCCCAAAGCAGGGTCAAGGGAGACGACAGACGCAGCTGAGACAGGGTCTGGGTATTGATGAGTATCAGTTCCAGGTACTCACCTCTGAAGCGCCGCCGGGATCAACCAGCAACGCCAACAGCCGTCAAGATGCCCCAATAGAGGCTCAACTCAACGCTCAGTCATTCTCATCTCCACCAACAAATATCGAGACTGCTCCACAACCAGAGCCTGAATCAGATACAACAACACCGCCCAATGGCGCAACCATAGATACCGGAGACCTCTGCAAACGCATGTCTCTATCCCTCGTTGCTCACATACGACTCTTCCAGAGGTTTCTCTACCCTATTATGCCAGTCGTCGACGATGACATCCTCGCCGATGCAGCTCGACTAGACGATATACCACCTTCCAGATACGCTCTCATCCTTGCAATATGTGCCGCAACAAGAATGCAACTACGATTGGACAAAAGAATCGACAACTGCGAGAATGACCTCAATGCGCAAATCCCACCTGAGCCTCGGTTAACGGGAGACATGCTCGTCAATCTTGCTGAGAACTCACTCCGCCAATACAGCGTGATAGACGATACAACTCTCGACTCAGTGCTCGTCTCCTTCTTCCTCTTTGCAAGCTATGGTAACCTCAATGATCCACGCCATGCCTGGTTCTATCTCAACCAGAGTATTACTCTCGCTCAGTCGCTTGACCTGACAAAAGAGTCTGGCTATTATGGTCTACCCGATGAGCAACGTGAGAAGAGACGACGCGTCTTTTGGCTTCTCTTTGTCACAGAAAGGTCAATTCCTTCGCCTGTTACCTTACCCCAAAACTAACGCGTTACAGAACCTTTGCTCTTCAGCACAGAAGATCCGTCATGCTCCGAAGCACAGTCAACAAGCCCCAAATCGTCGACTCAAATTGTCCCGTAGTGATGCACGACTTTATAAACCACATCCGCCTCTTCGAATCTCTTCCATATTCACTATACGAATGGCAGCCTGAGGGCGATGATCAACGCTTCGACGACTTGAAGCTTGTACATATCATCAACGAGAAGCTCTGCAGCGTGCAGCCAGACCAGTCGATAATTGAGAGCCAACGGTTCGATACGCTCATCACTCAGCAGTGGCTTCGGGTATCCATGTGGAGGATTGCGTTTGGCCAGAATCCATCGTCGGCGTCTGGCTTTGGACTACTTCTTCCGCCTTCGCTTCCGATGGATGCAGGAAAGATCATCATGTCGGCCTTGGGGTCTGTTGGGACCAAGTCGAAAGATTGCCATGGCATTGGGATGGTAAGACTCACTGGTGTTTCGTCTCTGACTGGCCATGGAATGCTGAACTGACTCTGGTCTAGGAACAAAAGCTCTTTGACGTCGGCATCAGTCTCGCAGATACCGCTCAACTCCCCGGCTGGACATATTCTGCACTCGAGAACGGCCCTCGTGACTTGCTCTCCGTCGTGATCCATGCTCTATCAGCCGTTCGAGGCGCTCAGTCTCACCTGTTGCCCAATCTTCTCAAGCACTCGGAGACATTGTTTGCTCTTGCAGATCCCAACGCGCATCTTGATCTTCCATGGGATATGCAAGATACAGGAACTGAGGAGAGGCTTGCAATTGTTGAGGAATTGTCGCCGGAAGATGAACAACCCGTAGACCCATTGGGCTGGGTTCCAGATGGTAATCTCGATTTATTGGACTTGAGTACGCCTGTGGTGACGACGACGACCTGGGAGGACGCGACAATATCATGTGGACAATTCGATTCCGAGATTGGACTCTCTTTCAGCTGATCTGAAAGCTTTGTTCATGTTGACAATCTATCTAATATGCTCGCGTTTGGGGTTTGTCATTTTGCATCAACCGTTTGGTGTCCTCAATATCGTTACATCGTTCTGCCTGACTTATTTATACCCTCTCTAGCAAAACAACCTTACTATCGTAATCTGTACCAAATCGAAACTGTATCCCTCCATTCATCAGTGTCGCGCCCGAGTACGTCTCTCCACCATCAAATTTATACCTCGCTGCTGGGTCAAGTCCAGCTAATCGAAGGAGGGGGTAGTTTAGAACTGTAGTTGCTCTGATCTGGAACGCGAATAGGACAGCTTGGCTTCCATCCTCTGATACAAAGATGGCGGCAGGGAAATTGGAGTCCTCGGGCAACACCAACCTCCACATATCTCCCTTGATAATGATGGGGTTAATCTTCTCTGCAAGTTTGATGAGATCCGGGATCTGAGCCTTGTCTTCCTCAGGCGTATGGTCAGGGTTCAGCTCGAAACCGAACGAGCCGCCCATCATGGCAACGTGGGCTCTAAAGCTCATTGGTATTGAGCGTCCCGTTACATCATTTGGTGCAGAGCAGACATGTGCGCCCATTGTCGAAGGCGGGTAGACCAAAGATGTACCAAACTGAATGTGAATGCGATCAAAGGCATCCATGTTGTCCGAAGTCCAAACCTGCGGGAAGTATTGCAAGATGCCAGGATCGAAGCGACCGCCACCAGATGCGCAACCCTCCCAAAGGACATCGGGAAACCGGGCAGTCAGCACATCAAAAACATGGTAGATACCCAGCATGTAGGCGTGATGGTTATCTGGCGTAGGGCTTTCGTGCATCGCCCGGTTGTTGTCCCACTTGACATAGCTGACTGGAACCGTCTCGAGGATCTTGGATACAGAGCTGATGATGAAGTCTTGTACTTCTGGGAGGGCTGCGTTCAAGACCAGCTGCTGGCGGGTTTCGCTACGAGCGTGGCTTCCAGCGCTCAGAACCCACTCCGGATGCTGCTCATATAGCTCAGACTTCTGGTTGACCATCTCAGGCTCAAACCACAGTCCAAACTGAAGTTTCTCATCCGAGTCCTTGACTTGCAACTTGGTGATGTCCCGAGCGAGAGAGTCCAAGCCGCTGGGGAACCTCTTAGGATTTGCAACCCAGTCACCCAGTCCAGCATGGTCGTTGATGCGAGGATGCTTGTCGCCAAACCATCCATCATCAAGTACAAAGAGCTTGGCGCCCAGCTTTGCCGACTCTTGCGCTAGTTTGTAGATGGTCTTGTGGTCAAAGTCAAAGTATAGACCTTCCCAACTATTCAACAAAACAGGTCTCGTTTCAGAGACGAACTTGCTTCTGATGAGGTTCTGGCGATACAGGCGATGGAACTTTCGTGACATTTCGCCGATGCCAAGGTTGGAAAAGACGGAAACGCATTCTGGTGATTGCAGTGACTCGCCAGGTCTCAACGGCCAAGACAGCTGGCATGGGTTCATTCCGACGAGTGCGCGAGTGAGACCCTGATGACTCTTCTCTACTTCGACGCTGAAGGAGCCCGTGTAGACGAGGGAGAAACCCCAGGCTTCACCGTGGGACTCGGTTGTTGATGGGGAGACCATTGACAAGAATGGGTTATGGTAGTGAGACGAGTAGCCAGTAGTACTTCCAAATCTGCACCAAAGTTAGCCATGAAGACCCTGCGTCAGGTGATAACATACCCTTGAAGTCCATACTCAACCTTTCGGCGAGTTCTGTTACATTCCCTGGTCCACTCTCCCTGCAACTGCAGCATCTCGTAGTTCTCATGAGGAAAGTCAACGCTGAAGCTTGACAACTTTTCAACGGTAATGACATCATCGCTCTTGTTGATGATCTTGACGTTTCGAACAATAGCGTCGAATTTGGGGAAGATGGAATATGACAAGTCCGCACCAACAGAGCTATACTCATCGTAAAGATGTATAATCAGTGTTGAAACATCGTCCTCTGAGCCAAATGTACTAGGCAGTTTCTCAATGGCGGGTTTGCCCTCAAGGACTGTATGAGACTTGTACTTGAAGCTGCAAACTGTGAAGCCCTTGGCGTGCTTGATGTGTACAGCAGGAGTGCGGAAGTCTCCACGGCCAAGGTCTGGAAATTCACGGCGGAGATGAGCTTGGGTCGACCAGCCTCCGCCGTTGGACATGATCTGAGCAATGGGGTTTTCTGTGACGCGATCGCCGAAGTGATCGAGCAGGAGATCTCCAGTCGCTGGGTCGACGTGGAAGCGGTAGGAGACATTTTTGCCGTTGAGCGCAAATGACGTGCCGTCCACGAAGATTGCTGGGTTTGTCAGTGCTGATAACGAAGATGAGGCGGGAAACATACGGTCGGCTTTGGGGGTTGGTGTTGTTGTCTGAAGAAGAGTCATTGTGGAAATGCAGAGAGAGCGAAACGATAGAAGAAGAAAAAGAGACAAGTCTTGAAGATGTTTACAGGCTTTCAATAGAAAGCATTCGATTTGGGTTTAAATAAAATAATTGTTCTTCTTATGGAGTAGTCCTTGACAGGATTCCGAGCATTTCCCCATGGGGCTAATCGACCTCCGATCAAAGAGCGGGGGTGTTGAGACAGACAAACAGGGACTAGACTACATTAATTGAGCATAAATTCTGCATAAGCGGGCATTAATTTATACAGTCCTGGGCAATTGAGTTCTTTTACGCTACAATTGTCCTTGGCCTAACCCTGACCTGGAAATCAAGAGGCTTCACAAACCAGTAATTCAGCGTTTTCCACTCATTATGAAGTAAATTATCGTCCAAAGCAAAATCAAAGTCTCGAACCAAAGCAGGGATAAGTTTACACATTTCGAGCGTGGAAATGTGACGGCCAATGCATGTTCGTGAACCGAGGCCAAACTAAGAAAATGTAATTAGCTCCTTGATACTTCAACCATAAAACAACCGAGCCAGGCCAAGAGGTACTTGCTGTTCTTTGCTTGGCCCACGAAAGAATAAAAGGTAAACTTACAGGCATCCAGAAACGGTTCATCAAAGCTATGCGCTCGTCGTCATCTTGCAGCCATCTCTCGGGCGAGAATGAATCTGCATCCTCTCCAAAGACACTGCGGTCCATATGTGCAACCCAGGTATTGATTCCGACAATCGTACCCTCTGGGAAGAAACGGCCCGAGATGATAGCACCATCTTTGGGCACTACACGCTCAAGCGGTAGTCCAGTGGCTGGATGTAACCGCAATGCTTCCTTGATCACAGCCTGCAGATACGGCATTGCTTGGCTTTCTTTATACGTGACATAAGTGGATAGCTGACCGCTGGCAGTAAACGTATCAACCTCCTCTCGTAGCTTGCCCATGCATGACGGGTTCTTGAGAAGATAGTATAACACAGATGAGAGGCTGATGGCAGTTGTGTCCGATCCCGCTATCATGTTGGTAACACAGCCGGTTATGACGTGAGATGAGGTGAAGACATCTGGCTTTGACGTGTTTTTGGCAAGGAACTTCATCAGAAAAGACTGCGTCGAGGTGTCGCTGTCATCCAGGATCACAGCTTTGGGATTTGACTGCGTTTCGTTGATCCTCTCCTTGGTAAATGCAGAGACGTAAGCACCGCCTTGTCCTTTGCTCCCTGCCAGGAAGTTCAAGATTGGAACAAGGATATCGTGGAGGGCAGGAAAGACGATGCCAACCAGTGTTGAATAACCAAGTCCCTCTCCCAAGGCTTTGATGACATTTTCTACGTCCTCTCCCTTATCAAGGAAGCCCAGACGTTTTCCATAAGTGATCATACCAATCACATCGAAGGCGTAGCATTGGAGCCAATGATGCATATCGGCCGCCTGGCCTGCTGCACAGAGTTCTGACAGGCGATTCTTCAATAGCTCGGCACACTCGTCAACATAGGGTTCGTAGTTGACCAAAGAAGACATGGAGTATGTGGACTGATATTGCTTTCGGTCTTGTGCATGCCTGGCCAAGGACATCTCGCTGAACAAATTGCTCTCTCCGGGATTGCGCCAAGGGTAGTACCACGGGGACTTGGGGAACGAATTGCCCAGACCGTAGATGACCTTGACTGCCTCAAGGTCGCTGAAGCTGTAGCGGTTGGGTGCATAGCGAACGACAGAGCCTGAGGCGTTAGCAACGAGACAACGGCATACATTTGTGCATCGACGTACCATACTTGTTGTGTAGATCACGATTTACGTGCTCGAAAGAACCTTGCCAAACCTTCCAGGTATACCAACCCCGTGTCCACCGAGCGGCCCAAGGGCCTTGCACGGATCGAAGGTTTGAGCGCAGATGATGAAAAAGGGTCAAGACTGCTTTGAATAGGAGCAGCAGCACTAATGGGATTGCAGTGAGATAGTAGATGTTCATCTTGCTGCGGAGATCTTGATCAGATCCATTGAAAAGAGCCATCTGATGCACGGTGCCCGAGAGCAGATGTCACTATGATTGTGAGAGTTGAAGAGGAGAACACAGCATCATTTCTATACTATATATATAAGGCCCGGTGAGTTCACATACCGCTGTTCACCGTCCCCATAAATTGGAATATCGAATATCGAATCACCAACCAAGTTGCCAACTTCCCCGCGTTTTAGCAGCGGGTGTGGCTGGCGGATCCGGAGATTTAGTATTTACCGAGCCCGAATGTCAAAACAGTTAATAATTAATATTGCTCTGCAAGTAATTTCCTATCCCTGGCTTGCTTTTTAGGAATAGATCAACCAATGACACGCTTGTCCTGACTAATCGCTCTTCTCAGTGTAACCCCCGCATGGACTCAAAGTATCAACATCTCCACACAGTTCACACTGACACTGAAGCTTAGAAAACCCGAGCACGGCGAGTAGGCATCTTGCTGGGAACCATATCGCCTGTACGCTCAAGGATATCCTCCTAATCTCCTCCAACCTGAGCACCAAGAGTAGACGCATCCTGGGTCAGCTGCCCATCAATGATGAGAAGCTTGGCGAGGCGATAATCGACTACGAGAAACGGCACCCCCGAGCGGGCGACATAGCCTTGACACTGCCCACGAACATACCCAAAGACAACCTGGGTGAAATCGCGAGAAGACATAGAATTTTAATACAGGAAATTAAGAATACCATTTCAGTTAGGCGGGACGAGAGAGCTTCCAGCCATACTGATATCCGATGCTGCCGATTGGAGGAGACTGGCCAATTACGTGCGTGATGTGATAGCCTAGTTACTACCACGGGGCAAAGTCGGCACGCCATTCCGACGGGAGCAGCAGTTGTAGTACTTATTGACACAACAGTCTGAAGAAATATTTCTAATTAGAGTATCTCAGCCGTGCCCATATTATTCCTCATTGCGGTGAACCCACGTGCATGTTTTCGAAGCCGGTCCTCACAAAACGAGATAAACCGTCATGTCTATTGTAGAATCAGCGTATGGGCCCTTGGGCCGTCAAGGACTGATTTGCGGAATACTGATACTTGTAAGTTTTGATCTCCATTGTATTTAAATGTCGAAATTACGCATCTGCGAGCCCAATGGTTCCGTGTTGACTGAGGCATATGAGTTCTAGATTCTGGTTCAGATTGTACGCTTCTATAGCTCCTCAACTCGACGTTTTCCTGGCCCTGTCACGGCGAAGCTATCGTCTTTCTGGCTCGCATCACAATGCCAAAAGGTCCAGCGTTCCAAGGAAGTACTGAAGTTGCACCAGAAGCACGGCGACTTTGTTCAGATTGCGCCCAATCACGTGTCCATCAATAGCCCCGATGCGATTCAACAGATCTATGGCCACAAAACCGGTTTTGTCAAGGGTCCCTTCTACGATGCGTTCCACCAAGTGACGCCGGTAGTGTTCAACACCAGGAATGTGTCGGAGCATACCCGAAAGAGGAAGTATATCAATCCCGCGTTTTCCGCGCGCGCTTTATCGGACTTTGAGCCTTACATGGATGCCGAGATTGTTGGATGGAAGAGCCAACTACTCAAGATTTCCAACGGGTCAAACCCACGCGTCGACTTTTCAGTCTGGAGTGAGTTCGACATCATCTGTCCTGACATGATCTTCCACTAATGCCGTTTACGCAAACAGCTAATTATCTGGCCTTTGATGTCATTGCTAGTTTTGCATTTGGCGAGCCCTTTGGCTTTGTGGAGAAAGGTAAAGACGAATATGGCCTCATCAAAATCATCGACACCCGCGGCGAGTTTATGCATGCGCTTGGATCTCTTTCACCTCTGCTGAGATCACTCATGAAGTATAACCCGTTTAACCCATTCTGGAAGAACGGCTTCCAGGCGTCAGCAGGGCTTGCAAAAATTGGAAGAGAAGCCTTCGAGAAGCGAAAGGCCTCTGCAGATAATAGCCGGAAGGATTTATTGAGCTTCTTGTTCAATGCTAAAGATCCGGATACGAAGCAACCAATTCTAGAAGACGAAATAATCGCTGAGTCGATCAGCTTCATCGTTGGCGGGAGTGATACGACAAGTAGCACCATGACCAATCTTATTGACTTTGTGTCTCGAGATGCCGATCTACAGCACCGGATCCAGCAAGAGATCGATGGGATCTTCCCAGGCAAGCCCTCTGATGATTGGGTACCAAGTGACAAAAAGCTGAATGAGCTCCCATTACTTCTTGCTACTTTGAGGGAAGTGATGCGTTTTCGTCCTACCAGTGCAACCGGGTTAGAACGAGTGACGCCACAGGGTGGAAAGACTATAGCTGGACAGTTCATACCAGCCGAGGTATGTAGAGAAACAGAAATAACATCGAAGAGACATACAAATATGCTGATAAAATGTCTAGACATTAGTCAGCGTTCCGACTTTGGGCATCATGATGGATCCACGTATCTTCGAATCGCCTGAGACATTCAGACCAGATCGATGGCTTGAACCAGGTGCAGATAAACTCATGGAGTACTTTTACCCATTTTCAACAGGACCGAGAGCATGTATCGGAAGAAAGTCAGTCATTCAAGCCCCTGGGGAATTTTACGTACTGACAACTACAAGCTTTGCCTGGATGGAGATTTTAAAAGCAGTGGTGGTTGTCTTGAAGCTATTTGATGTCAAGAGAATGAACCCTAAGCCCACAGTGGTTAGAGAAGGCTTCTTTAATAAGGCCGTTGAATGTGAAGTGGAGATTCACAAGAGACACTTTAGTTGAGGTGGATGACCTATTGGTCCAAGACCACAATTCAATTTTGCTTCAAGCTTAACGATATGCTTGCTCAAGGGTTCATGATATAAAATAATTAATACAGTCTAAATCCCATCATATGTGTACAACTCTGCGGACGAAAATGACTCTAATAAGCAGCTGTTCTGTTTTTGTCCACATGAGCTTCCTTGACATGTTGCTCTTTGACACGCTGCTGCTTATAACGGTCACGGACTTCGTGGAATGCTGCTGTAATGGCATGGAGAATACTGTTGATGGTTAGTTATCGCACTAGAGATATTTGCTTTTACCACTTACGTGCTAATGATGGCGAGGATGAATGTACCCCAAGGCAGGTTACAGCTGTCATCTGACGAGTCCGCATTATTCCCAAAGGTACTTGAGAGACCCTCAGTCCTATAACAATGACGTGGGCCAGCCATGCCGCCATTGGGGCGAGTGACGACAGACACGGCTATGAAAGCTCCAACGAAAGCAATGTCCAACAGCACCCAAAGCCAGCGAAGCCATCTTGGGCCACCGCCCTTGAGAAGCAGTGACATCAGCATAGCAATGAGTGTGTACAGAACAGCAGCTGCTAGGATGCCTTCGACAGCGCCATAGGAACTGTTGACGCCACGACGCGTCTTGATGGCATTGACAAGATTGTAGACTTTGCTGAGACGGGCTGAGAAGAGACCAAGGGAGATGACTGCGGAGAGGAATTGTGAAACGCGTGTAAGGCGAAGGAACCAGCGATAGAGACGGGAGTGTTTGAGCCTGTCTGGAACCCAGCGGGTCAATAGACCTGTTTCGCGACCACGATCATGAGTGGTGCCATAGTCGGTGGGAGCAGCGCGATTGTCATAGTGAGCCATGCTGTTGCGGGAAATATGTTGAGGCAATGGTGGTGAATGGGCTTGCTAGTTGATAAGGATATAATGGAACTTGGAAATAGGTAAGGTAGACTCTTTTTCCTGGCAATGACGCTTTATTATAATTTTCGTAATCTGTGCGAGACGTCATAATGTCACACGAGTCAACGCATCACATTCCTAGCCTGTGCCGTGGCCAGTCCGTCACCGTCGTCATGGATTTTCAGCCTCATAATGACACCTCAACCACTAAATTTTATTTCTTGGGTTTAATTCGACGAGCCAAGACACGGGAACTGCCTTGTTTTAATATCTGTTGCAGTTGGACTTGGCTTGGAGTCCACATTATGCGGAAGAAATGCTCCAGCCCGGTGCCGAAGGGCTTGGCTTACGATTTACGGTGTCACCAGTGACGAATTTCCCGAATCGGGATTTTAAAACCGGATATTATTAGAATTGAGTTAGGACCGGATTACAGATCTGTTAATTAATCCTCTATTCAGAATCATTCCCAGGTTCACCAACATCGTGCTTGTATATGAGCCTTATACAGAGACAACGGGATAGAAGGGCTTGTCGCTAGAAGGAATGAGATGACGTTGATTCGAACGCTTCTTTAATCTACTGTCTTTTCACTGACTGATTCCTGTGTTTCTATCTACTGGTAATGATTGACATTTACAAAAATATGTAACTCTTAGAGGGAAGTCACGCAAGACATCCTCATCGCTTGAAAATCGGTGTTGACCAATCTCTTGTATACAGCGAGATTGTTGGAGTGAGCCAGGGTGTATCAGGCGTTACAATGTGGACTAAATTATTATAGACAACACAAGTAATAAGTTTATAACTAAATTGGGAGCTCCATTCAGGTCACTTTCTTCAGTGGTGATTTAGGAGGAGTGCTATAATGAAAGCTTTGTATAAGAGTAATTATAACTGCACATAGATTATTTATTCATCGCGGCGTCCATATCCGCAATAACATTGCCAATGCTTGCCGCAGTTAGATTACCTCCTGCGAAACCGAATGCTTGCTGGACCAATCCAGCAACAGTATTACCATTAGGCTGTAGTACGGGGACCACAAACCAATCTATCGGGGTGTTGGGCTGAGATAAATGGAAAGGAATAGGAAGATTGAGGAGTTCCCTAGACTTTAGTTAACATCATGAAGAGCAAGTGCAGTACAATAGCATACCTCCTCACAGCATCATCAGGCTGCAATCCACCGATCAAATTATCACTTGGGATGGAAGGGAAATTGTTGGCCATCGACAGTGGCAAAGGGCAGTAATTCTTCCATTCGTTGACTCGAGTATCAACATTTCGGGTGGTGGCGCCAAACCGAAGAAAAACAAACTGGTTGCCCCCAATTGTAACTGGGGCAGTTATCGTCCAATATACGCGTTTAACCATTTTTACCAGTGGTTGCAGTTAAGATAAGGGCGATCAAGAGGATAGAATGAAGTATAAGAAGACAATCAAGGCCTAGTGGCGGCTATTCAGTCTGCATTTATAGTTCTTTTAGGTCATGTGATACAGGTAGGATATCCAAAGGATTAGAGGATCTGGATATCAGAAGAAAGATAAGAGATGTATGTGGCAAAACTTGACTGGTGCTCGTAAGTTCGCGATGCGCATAAAAGGCAAGCTACACGTGCTCTGCTGACATCCATGGCAGATAGTCAATGGGGGGGCGAGACAATTGTCTCTGAATCGGGCTTGGTACCAAAGCCTTTCAGCTCGCCACGGCACGGCCCTGTCCTGATTAACAGGTGCCAGTCGGCATACACGCATTTCCCCGTCTTACATGTCTCACTACCCCGCCCTTCTCAGCGCTTAATCCAAAACGGAGTTGATGGCTTCTGAGATCTTTGAATCAACCGTCCACTCAAAGAAATGTCGGTAGAAGAGGTAAGGTAAGCTTGATTTAGACTATTCTTCGATGTGCTTTGTTTTCACTTGGTGAAATCTATGTTTAACTCTAGTGCTAGTGACTGTACAAAGATATGTGACTCTCAAAGACAATTCAAGAAGTCACGCAGGACATCCTCCTCGCTCGCAAAGCGTTGCTGGCCAATCTCTCGCAAGATACCTTCGGCTCGTTTAATAAGCCCATCCGCGTTGGAGAGATCTCTCCCCTCCACTGGCTGGTCTTCGCCCTTGACCAACGCCTCTCCCTTTGGCGAAAAAAGTCGAATCTTGTGTCGTAGCTCATTCCATGTCGAATTATGACAGTATGCAAATATCCTCTCATTCATAATTGAAGGAAGAGCTACTGCGGCGACCAAAAGACGTGCTGCATCTTGAACATCAGTGTAGTATGCTATCAGTTATGTCAGTCTGTATCACTAGTAATGGCCGACAAGGATAGAGTACTTACCGACTTGACCAAACACCTTGTCCCATTCACCCTCAGCCGCCGCTTGCAACATGCGGAAGGTAGAAGTAGTTTTTTCTGGATCCAAAGCCCTTCCAAACTGACCATCTGGCACCACACAGTTTGCAACAAAGGGAGGCTGGTTCGTGCCAACCCAAGACCAAAAGGCCAATTCTGCCAAAGCTCGACTGGCACTGTAGACGTCCACATATCTATCGAGGCCATCGACACTCGGCTCACAACAGGCCTTCCTGATGGCCTCGTAGTTGTACATACTTGACGTGATATGATGCGGGTGGTTGTAATTGGTGGTCTCAACTGCCTTGGAGCTTGAACTGAGGACGTAGCGCTTCACTCCAGCGCGAGCGGCAGCTTCAAGACTGTTGATAGTACCTTTAATCACAGGCTCTACCACCTTTGAGGGATCTGCATTCAGTATGATCGGGGTGGAAACATAGATAATACCCTTGGCATCTGTGACAACCTGGTCAGCGCCGGCTGCTAAATAGAACAGAATGATGCCCTCTCACCTTTGAAGGCCTCATCAAATGCCCCTTCAGCTTCAAAGCCAGACACGCGGACCAGCTCAAACATGCTTGGCCATTTGGTATCAAATAGCTTATGCATCCACTGTTGATTCTTCTCCATGTCTCTCACAGTTCCTCGAACAAAGAAGCCTGCCTGGAGTAGTTTTTCACAAGTCTCAACCCCCATGTAGCCGTTAGCACCGATGACTACAACGGTGGAGCCAAAGGGAATTGCAGGATTAGAGATGTGCATCTTGATAGCTTGAGTAAGGATGTAGAAAGATGGAGTTAGTTGCCTTGGCGTTGAGAGTTTGTTGCACTGTCATGTAACCATATATAATGTTTTTGAGTAAGCTCTCTGTCAAATTAATTCATAGAACCATCAAAATGTGGCACAGCTTAGTATTATTCAGCTTTGCTTTGTAATTGCTATGTCTTGTAATGTGAAAGCGCAACATAAGAGTCAGCTTCTAAGCATGGTCACGGATGAGGCTAGCGTTGCGCGCATGTCGCGATAGTGGTGGAACCCCAAGATCAGGTTATAAACCGCTGCAAGGGAACCTTGAATCTGTCCACTCAATCTCCAAGCTATCTTCCGCGATATGCACGAAGTTTAAATGCCTCTCTGATTAGAAGCCTGCATATAAAACCTGCCTTATACAATGAAATTTGCAATGAGGGTTAGAAGGTTTATGAACCCAGAACAGAATCTACGGAAGCCTGACTGCGGCTGCGGACATTTGAGACGTTGTGATGTTTATAAAATAAATAATGTCGCGGGATCTGAGACATCCATAGGACATGCCTCGCTGTTGTAATACCTTTGATACAGCGATATCTGTCTCAAGGCCCGGCTGCACGCTATAGAGTGCCGTTGTTTCAACCGTGACTCAGGCCGTGACTTTGCCCAGAAGGAAAATGGCATCCTTGTTGCTGAATTTGGTCACGTCTCCCATTATCTCGGCGACTTCGCGCATAGTAGTCAAAATCGTAGTTGGCATCCGGCTCATTGGGAAAGAGGACAGTGACGATGAAGGTCATGCTGACAGTGATTTTGAATGCGGCTTGGAGTGATGTGTTATTTGCGGCAGAGACTTGTGGCTGAGAGCTTAAATCAGCTCATAGAACTTATTGAAGAAACTGTTGTTGGGTGTTGATCCGTTGTATGGAGCTTTGGTGACACAGAGAAGGGAGAACACTGATGACAGGATAGCAGGTCTTTATGCTTGAGCAATTGGAGATGACGGCTATCGACCATGCCTTGCCCGCGGCGTTATCGGGTATACTTGTCATCATCAGACTTAAGGTTTAAATTGGTCCACTTCGATTTGATAGTGTTACAAATCACGGCTCAGCAACATGAGCGAGGTAAGTGACGTGGAAACATCAGTTGTCACAACGTACTAGCCTTCCGAAGACTACCACTTCACTCGGCAAAAACATGTTGAGCTAGGAATATGTGAGAGCATCCTCTACCTCTGGAGATTCCATCTTAACTTGCCTTCTCATAGCAGCAAATACCCCAAACAATTACTTTTCTGTTTTCATCACTCACCATGTCAATGGGACAGAAGCTTTTGGTTGTCCTTACATCGCAAGATGTCCTTCCGACACGAGCCAACATGAAAAAAAGGACGGGATCTTCCTGAGTTGGTTCACCCATTCAACGACTTGGATGGCCACGTTGATATCGTTGTGGCTTTGCCCAAGGGAGGGGAAGCTCCTGTTGATCCGAACTCCATTGAGGACTCTAAGAATGATGAAGCTTATCAGAGGTTTCTTCAAGAGAAAGAGCATATCTGGGAGAATACCCAGAAGCTTGAGAGCTTCGTTGGAAAGTCTGGCGAGTATGTCGGCATATTCTTCGTTGGGGGCCATGGACATACGTTTCATCCATTCCAACCATCGCACCTTGAGATGCTTACAATTTGCACTAGCTACGTTCGATCTCGCTGTAGACCCCACGTCTCACGCCATGGTTCGCGAGTTTTACGAATCAGACCAGCTGAAGGAACATGGCGGGCAGTATGAGAAGGCGGATCAGCTCAGCTCTTTGGCGTGAAGGCGGTTACCAGCTGCAAGAGCGAGAACTTGATTACTGGACAAAATCCGCCCAGCGCTGGGGTCATTAGCAAGGTCTTGTTGCGGGCTATTCAGAAGGGCATGGTTTAAGTTGTGGCGAGACTAGATAGCTTGCATTAGCGCAAAGAACTTGAGATCCCTTTAGAGCATTTATACCTTCGCAAGACATCGCTCGGCGACTTAACTCCATGTCGCACAGTCACATCACAATTCGAGCATTCTACTTGTCACTTAGACGGACCAACGTGCAATAGCAGTGAACGGAAATGATTCATGAAGACCATACAAGTCAAAACGTCCAACCATTTTCTCTTGAGCAAAGATCCCCCTGTCTTGGACCTTGCCAAGGACATTTGGAGTTGAGATGATTGATTGAGTTTAGGCTGTGCCGATCTCATTAACCTCTTATGGTTAGCCATCCGTAGTACGTCAGGAGCCTTATCTGCAGCTCCATGGACTAAGCCTCTAGCGGCAACCTTTGGGCGATAGCCTTGTCTTGACACGAAGACTCCAGAAATATTGCACAATTTCGACCGCATACTGGGTTCTTCTTCCTCTTCTTCTTTGGTACCTCGTCTCTACCATCTGCGGTTTTCGTCATACGGTCATTTTAGCTGAAGTCAAGTCACAGCACCTTTATCTGTCCCTACTGTTGCGCAACGACTGGTTTATCTCAGGGTTACTCTTCTAGCACCAGTCTCGAGAGAAGCTCAGAGTGGGGATGCGCAGTCATGCAACATGGTTAACACCGGCCGACCCTCCATGGACTGTCTTCCCTGTAGACGACGAAAGCTCCGAGTAGGCCCATCGACTATTTCAGTTCTGTATTAGAGTGGCTGACACCTGACCCTAAGTGTGACCTAAACCGGCAATCCTGTGGCCAGTGTCGCCGAGCCAACATCACATGCCATGGCTACCGGAATGTCAAGGACCTTGCGTTCCGTGACCAGACACGTGTAGCCAGGCAAAAGGTGGCGGCCCGCCAGGGATATGTCTATCAGCTCATTGCGGTGCCTTCGCCGGTGCTAGACCTGAATCTGGACATCGAGACACGGTGCAGAGATACGTTTTTCCTGCTGTATGTTACCGGTCTGTCACGGAGCTGCTCCTCTCTCCCACCACTATACAACCAGGCCCCAGTCTCGAAGCACCTTGCATTTAGTGTGAGTGCGGTCAGCTTTGCGTTCTCGGCAGTCCAGTTTGACAGTCTAGAACTAATCAGCATCGCCTTCAAAAGATACTCGGCTGCAATACGGAATCTAAGACACTCACTATGCGAGCCGAATGTATTGGTCGGTGATGAAATCTTGCAGTCAATACTACTTCTTGATCTATTTGAGAAGCTAACAGCCCCGAGCCTTGGTATGCCGCGGTCCTCAATGACCCATATTCGAGGGGCAATGTCAATCATCGAGTCGCGGGGAAACTTGAACTTTGCGAGTGCTTTGTCGACTCAGATCGCCAGAAATATTTTATCGCACTTTATAATTAGTTGTGGAATTACCAAAACCTCTATCCTTGGCTCGCAACTCGCCGTCTGGAAAGATCTTTCAGGATTCATCGTGGATAGTAAATGGGATTACATGGGGATCTTAGTGGATATTGTCAACTTGAGGGCCATTTTGGCTAATGGAATAATGGTTGATGACAGCAAGATGAATGGAAGGTTATTCGATATAAAATTCAGGCTTGAATACCTTGCAGATTCATTGAAAAGGTCTTGCGGGCCTATTACTGTCTCCTCAAGCATTTGGCAAGCCTTGGACGGAGAATACGATATCTACCCGAACCACTTCACAATGCAGCTACACAACGCTATACGGATTATGCTTTTGGAGATGGAAGAATTAATCAGGGATAGATGCCACAAACAAAACGGTGATGCGATCAACAAGATCGCGAGGCAAATATGTCGCTCTGTTACGTATTACATCACGCCACAAGCAAGGCCAGAGAATTCTGCGCCTTTCACGGCGATGCAGAAGCTGGAGTTCAGGGTACTGATGGCACCTCTGTATCAAGCTGCTCAACTATCAACAGAGAACTGTGTGCAAGCATGGATATGGAGAGTACTGGAATATATGGCAGAGAAGGGCAACATGAGGATAGCAAGAGATGTCCTCGAATTATCGAAGAAAAGACTGGGCATAGACTACTGGACTATCTGGGCCATGGCGGGATGCTATGCAACAGCGGCATAAGATATTCTGCAGGCATATCACAGGAGTCCGGACATTAGGTTTAAGTACATTTAATAAATACGAGTATTCACCAAAGAAATCGGGCCGAGGGTAGTCTTATTGAGGCTAGTTACGGGTTGGAAAAGGTTTCTTTATGTGGTCCATCTCGGTATTTCTTGCAAGCCGAAGGCCAAACCGGGTCTAGAGTCTAGACGCATGATTCAGTACTGTATCGTGGCAGGTATTTAAGTCTTACAAGCCTTGCAGCAAGCCTATGGGCTCAAGACTCAATTTCTACAATCATCACCAACTTGTAGCATTGTCCCATCTTACATCACTCACAGCGACTCGAGTTCTCGTTACAGTATTCATCCAAAACTGTCTTTGTAGTTAACGCGCAGTGTAGGTGGCACCGGCTTCGTCGCTGGACATGTGATTGATGTACTCCTTAAGAGTTGCTATAGCGTCGTAACTACCGTTCGCTCAGAGCAAAAGGCCCGGCCAATTCGTACTGAGTTCCAAGGCGTTGTTGAAGAGAAGCTCGCCTTTGCTATCGTCCCTGATATTGTCGCCAAGGACGCCTTCCAAGGTTTGGGTTCATATGGCCCCGAAGCAGCCATTCACATCGCCAGTCCCGTAGCTCAATACGGGACTTATAACTCCCTTTCAAGCTTCTGAGATTAACCTTATTTGTCTAGTTCCTCTACAATATCACAGACGCCAAATAGGATTTGATCGATCCAGCCGTCCTTGACACAACTTCAGTACTTGATGCCCTCCACAAGAGTTGTGCCACTGTTCGATGAGTGGTGTTGACGTCATCATTTGCTGCGATCCTGGACCCTAAGCTATCTTTCACCGGTGAGAAAAAGACGTATACCAAGGGCGATTGGAGTCCTCTCATTATGAAAGATGCTTACTCCAACCCGGGGCTTGCTTATGCTGCATCCAAAGCATTTGCTGAGAAGGCTGCTTGGGATTTTATGGCCGACAAGAAGCCCCATTTTGCTCTTACAACAATCTATCCTCCAATGGATTACGGTCCAGTCAAGTATCCGGTCAAGTCCCTCGACTCCGTCAACACATCCAACCAGCTACTGGCTGATATTATTAATAGGAAGCATAAGAGCGGCCTTCCTACAACTCAACTACCGCTCTGGATTGACGTCCGTGACGTAGCATTGGCACATGTCAAAGCTTTAGAGACGGAAGAGGCAGCAGACAAACGCATCTTTGTCACTGCCGGGTACTACAGCAACCAGGAGCTATATGGAATCCTGTACGAGAACTTACCAGATTTGCGAGACAGGCTGCCGGACGAGGCCAATAAAGGCACGCTGTACTCAGCTCAGCTCCAATTGCGCGTCTATCGTCAATAACACCCAATAGCGTAATTGGTTTAGTGGTAAAATTCTCCGTTGCCATTCGAGTAACGTCGGGGAGCCCAGGGTTCGATTCCCTGATTACGCATTACCATCATTGAAGCTTTAGGACTTCTCTTTTGCTGGAAGCAATCCTTTTTGGTATTTTAGTGTAAAAGAAAGGTGACCCTAATCCAGCTTCCGATTCTTTCGGCTATGATGTTACTCGGGCAAGCACAATCCTTGGAATCGATTGGATACCGTATAAGAAGACAGTCGTTGATTCAGTCAAGTCTGTTCTCTGAACTCAACAACAGCACTTATCCGATATAATTTAGTATACGATATATTAAATTTCGGGATAAGCTACCTTTTGATCTAAATACCTGCATCATTCACATTACCAAGGCAGCTCTCTGTTCTCCCACAAAAGGAACCTTCCTGATGTTGCGTTCCTTGTTGTGCCATCTATGACACTGACTATTCCATTTACAGCATCCTTCACAAAACTGGAGCCGCTAACAATCCTGAGCTCTGTGTAGCATGGTTCCCCAGCTGCTATGGGTCAGACCAAGACATAACGGGAGTGACTGTGCAGTATTTGTATGGATTTACTTACATCAGTCTGAAGCCATCCGGGATTGATAACGAGACCCGGGTTCTCGAAGCGCATCCTCCTCGTGATGAAGTTAAGGGCTGCTTTAAATGAGCCATATGCAGTATTTTCGACCTTGAGGTTTTCCATGAACCCAAGACTTCCTGCACCTGAGGAAATGATTACGAACTCGCGGCTTGGAGGAAGGGCCAGGTTGCTTGAAATAACAACAGTGGTGCCACGGAATTGATCTTGAATAGATCCATCATCTCCACTACTGGAGTCATTTCTACCGTGCCAAAATATCTGGAGATAGCTGCATTAACAATGACGAGATCAAGCTTCGTGAGGCTATAGTCCCGCTTAAGATCTCCATGACTCCCTGTGCGTCCGTCTCTGAAGCACTATTAATCTATCTTGATCAAGATGCATTCGCTGTTGGTACCCTTAGTGGCATGCAATAATTCCTTTGAGCTTTCAGCTATCGGGTTCCGAACAGCAGCGACAACAACATGGTTTGCAAGCGCTATATATGTCTCAAAAAGGCCTCTTCCAATGTCTGGAATCGAGTACATGTGGTTAGACGAATGGGAACAGAGTTCAACGCATCGAGAAAACATACCCCGGTTGCAACCAGTAATAAACACATATGTAGCTTGTGACATGTTTCACTTGTCACGATAGGAAGGCGAGGCACAAGATGAAGTGATGAGTGACCTCGACAATGCTCGGTTACTGGAATAATAAAAAGAAGGGTGTCAAGCACCTGCTTTACATATATGTAAATTACGCTATCTCTGCTTAAGGTCTCGGCCAGCAAGCCACCAACCTGTTTGGTTACTTCCGCACTGTCAGGGTCCGACGGTATCCGATGACAGGGCCAAGTCTTTGCTATGAAGTCATAAAAGAAGCGCTATGAACAGCGGAGGTAGGAGGGCTGATGCTTGCGCCTTAGAAGAAAGTAAATATAAATATCAAGGATTGTTCCTCTTTTATCCTCATGTGGCATCTTGGATCTTTTATGTTTAACGTTACTTCGCTTTGCTTTGTAATTCTGATATTCTTACGTGAAAGCCCTAATAATAACTCGGCGAAAAAGTCAACCTCAGCATGGTGACGAATGGGGTTAGCGTTGCGCGTGTGTTGAATACGGTACGAGAAGTGGAGCACGAAAATCAGATCAGGGACCATGACAAGGAAGCGTTATTGTATGCTTGCGAATATTATTAATAAGGCCCATGTCTGAGATTACCTATAGAGTAAGTTTTGCGCAAGCTAGAAGGCTACAGAGGCTTTGATTTAAAAGACAGAAAGAAATGCAAGGTTTATCATCAATGTGCTTGGCAACTTACATTTTCGAGTCTTATATATATCTCACTACGGGGTGCTTAAGTAGAGAATATTGAAAAGATATCTAAGAAAATTCCTATTACTGTTAATTTAAATCTAGACTTCTGTCCCTTCTTAATTACAATATATTTATATATTACAATGCCTTCATATCTGGTAACAGGAGCATCGCGCGGCCTTGGCGTAAGTCTGTTAGTGCTATTCAACGTACCCTATAACTGATCCCCAACCCTCTTAGTTTGGTTTTATCCAAGTGCTCTCCAGCAACCCCGACAATACCGTCATCGGCCTAGTGCGCAACAAAGTGGCTACTGACAAGAAGCTTGCTGAAGAGCTTGACTCTCCGAAAAACGTCCATATCTTTGAGGCTGATATTACCGACTACAATGCGTTGAAGGTTTGACTTCTCACTCAGAATCGCTTCACATCATGCTGACTAGAGTACAGGCTGCTGTTGAGGCTGTCTCGGAGATCACTGGAGGTTCTCTTGACTACGTTATTGCAAATGCAGGCCTGATCCCATTGTGGTCTCAATGGGATGCTGTTGATGTGCTGTAGGTCGACCCTTTGATTCATCCGTGACCCTGCCTCTGCAAAATGGTATCTGATACTATAACAGAGCCAAAGACCCCGAGCATCTTGTCAAGGATCTCCAAGACTCTTTCAACGTCAACGTGATTGGAAACTTCCATCTCTTCAGTCTCTTCATCCCACTCGTCCTCAGAGGCCAAGGCAGGAAGGTCATCGCCATTTCGTCCGGCATGTCCGACATTGATTTCGTCCGTCAATTTGAGATCGAGCCAGCTCCTGCATACGCCATCAGCAAAGCAGGCACAAGCGTTCTCACCGCCAAGTTCGCCGCTCGCTACGCCAAAGAAGGAGTTCTTGTCATGAGCATCTGTCCTGGAAGTGTCGATAGTGGTTTTGAGGGAGAGTGTAAGTAGTAGTGACGCTTACAATACTGGATAATGCTGACGTTGTACAGTGACCGAAGAGCAGAAAGAAAAGGTGGCAAAGCTCGGGAGCAAGTTCGTCAATTATGCTCCGCAGTTCACGGGACCGAGCACCCCTGTAGACTCGGCCTTGGCTGTCTTGAAAGTCATGAATGAGGCCTCCTTAGAGAAAGGGAGCAGTGGGGCTCTCGTCTCGAAGTTTGGGAACAAGCAGTGGATGTAGTCCAGCCAGGCACCTTATGATAGCATCTCATAATACCAATATTATAGGACTGATCACGACCTTGGCTAGGATTCGTCATGTGCACATAGTTATCTAGAATGAGTTCATAGAAGGGTTCGGAGAGGGCACGAGCTAAAGGGCTACCAAGTATGTATTGGTCTATTATATGGTGTTGGTTCTACCTAACCCGATTCTTCGAGGTCTTCGCCATGTTCAAAGGAATCTTCAGAATCTTCGATGTATCCAAATTCTCTTGCAATCCTTTCAAACTGATCTCGTGGAAGCTTGAACCCCTGAAGTCTAGCCTCGGCTCCCTCTCGCCACGGCCTGTTAAAAAGCTCGTGTATTTCATCATATGTCATCTTCTCTACCGCTTTGAGTCTATTAAAGGTTTGGGGAGATTGTATTCTCCACGAGTCCCAGAAGACGTACCCATGTTGCCTGAGTATTGAGTAGTGAGAACCTCTAGGATCGATAGGTAGGTATGTCGTTCCCCCATTGTCATTCTTTCCGAATAACACAAAGCCGAGGTTCTCGCGTGATGGATCATCTGGCGAATCTGTTTCTTCCACAGAGATACCCTGATCTTGTTCCTCGGGTGTCCATGCCGGCAATTGATTGAGGGCTTCTGGTAGGAACTCGCGGGAGTCGGGAGAGTTCAAACGAATCAACTCGGATCTCCGGTCCTCTGATCTACAGAGCGGGTAGAAGAAACGGAAGCCCAGAGAGGTCATGTGCGTGATGCTATCCGGAGAGCTATATATGCCGTCTTTGGAGAATAATAATAGATTGGTGAGATCTAGATCCTTGAATTCCATCAGGTCATCCTGCTTGCTCTCCATGTCTTCCTCTTCCTTTTTCTCAGCTTCTTCTGCGGGTCTTGAGTCGGGAGATGATGGCCAAACAATCCCAGGAGCGTTCTTGACGGCTTCAATAAGCTGCTCCTCAAGTTGAGCAACACACTCGCCTATGATTAGGGCAAAGAGTACCTGGACACAGGCCATTTCCTCAACCTCCCATGGCGTTAGTCGCCTCAAGAATAGCTCGAATTGTTCGACACCGGAGAACTGATGGACAAGTGAGGAGTCCTCCCATGGGTCAATGTCATGGGGTGCAAATACATTGCAGTAGATTTCATATCGTAGAAACGCCCTGTGAAGTCGAGTAGATTCAGTAGATGAAGGCGCAAGGATCGATTCGTCAAACCCAAGTTGCTGCAACCGATGCAAAAACAGGTTAACAAGAAAGTCTACGCGATGATAGATTTGGCAAAGCGATACAAGGTCTGTTTGGTTTGCCGGAAATTCGAATGACGGAGAGGCACTGAGATACTCATCCAGGAAGGATAGTGTCCTGTCCCTAGTCTCAAGTAGAGGGGCTTGAAGGGCAGCGAGATAATGCTTCATCACCCCTGTTTGTAGTACATTTCGCACAACAGCTGAAAGAATGAGATATGGTGCTTGTGAAAAGATTCGCAAACAGGCAGGTGATGCTGCAATCAGGTTGTGGAGGCCGCGAGGCGAGTCAACGTTCTGTAAAATAAGAGACACCAGTTCTGGTGCGAGACTTTCCAGAGGCATATTGAGAAGGACGAGACGATGAAGAGGCCGGAGGCTTGGTTGTCTCGCTGTGATGATGAGTTGTGTAAATCTTCCGAAAGACGATAGGATGTGAGGAAAAGGAAGAGAGCAAGGCAGCTGGAATTGCATGCTTCCATTGAAATCGTCACGTGAAGATGAGGGGCACAGTGTTGCTCAGCGCTTAACCTCATCATCCAATGTCACATTACCACCAATGAGGTCTGACTATGATAGCCGCTATCAATAACTCGGCACTTAACCAAATGAAAGATTATATTTAGTAACTTGCGATTCTTACCCGCCGGGTCCGAGTATCTGGCCTCTTGTCTCAGGTGTTGCTATCACTGTTTCGACTGGCGGCAATACACGGCGCTATCTGCCTGGATTGGCCGCGTTAGCGATGTCAGGTTCAATTGTGGGGATCTGGTTCAGTACAGCCTCAACTCAGGAGTCTCTTGGAAGCGAATGCAACCTGGTGTTGGTCTTTCATAGTTTTCGAACCATGGTAAGAGAAAGGAAATCTCAAGTTTGAGTGAAAAGAGGTCATAAGACTCAATGAATTTAAAATAGACGATGAGGACTCAACTATAGATAATAATTCAACATCTTAAAGCATCTCGGTCATTTTCTATCAATCTTTCAGCGAGTTTCGCCTGTTTTCCTACTCTTGCTTCAACTATTGTATATCGATTTGTTTAAGTTATGTCTGCCGGCCAGCACAATGTTCAGTCTTACACCAAACTCTCCGCCAAGGAATATCAGTCATACACCAATTCCCGCAAGCAAATCTATGGCCAGAATGTAAATACTCGACTACATCCCTCTCCCCAAGCGGAGCGGGATTACAATACCTACAGCCAATGGCGCGAGCAGTCCAACGCCTCGCGAGATGAGTACGAAAAGAGCTTGAAAGAAGCTATTGGCCCAAGCGGCGATTTCCATATGTTGCAGCAGAGGCAGCACCAGGACCTGGTTTTGCCTGCAGCTCAGGCCGCGACAGACACAAACTTGTAAGTTCTGTACCCTTCAAGATTAAGAGGGCTATATGTAATGTGCAATCTGCACAAAAATAATCAAGTGGCTAACATAGAACTCTGCTCTTCGTCATGCTTAGGCATGCTAGTACTCGCAATGACTTCTTGGATAAACACCCGTATGCATATAAGAATGCGAGAGCAAGAAAGCAGCATGAAAAGCTGGCAGACAGCTCTGTGAAAGAGGCAAAACATTACCGTCAAGCCTATGATACGCACTACAAGAAGGCCGGTGCGCCTGCTCCGCCTATAAGGCAAGCCCCGTATGGTACACATGGTTCTTCTACTGCTGCAACTCCAGGCGTACCTAGCCTGCAGCCATCGCTACCTGTCCCTCCTCCTCGGCGAGCTGGGAACTCGGGGATCCCTAATCCAAGCGAGGCTTATGGACAATCCCCTTACCAGACCCAGCCTCCTAGTATCCCCCCAACGTCGGCGACTTACCACAAACCATCGTCTGTGTCTGCCCCGCCTCCTCAGCGCCCCCAGTATACCAGTATCCCCACCGCAAGCGAGGCCTACGGGCAGTCTTCTAATGTTGGTACGCAGGCTGCTTATCGTCAGCCACTATCAGCATCTGGTGCTCCCCCTCGGCGTTCTCAGGATCCTAGAATACCTAGCCCAAGTGAGGCATATGGGCAACTGTATTCCAGTACCCAAAGTTCTAGCAAGATCTCTGCGTCGACCCCTTATGGTCAACAGCCACCGGCATCTGCTCCTCTCCCTCCTCACCTATACGGACCAAGACTTCCCAGCCCAGAACAAGCTTACGGGAACAATAGCTCTTCTCGAAGAATGGATCGCCGACAGTAAATCCGGATGATTTTCACTATGCATCGAATTGGAATGTTTTATATCTTGAGATCATGTTGGAATGGACTTTTTGCCTATTGATTTGTAACTCTGTGACGGGTTAGTTATTGTTTGCTGGCTTGTATGTATAGTTATCGTTGGAGCTATTTGAATAAACTACCACTGCTTGGGTCTATGTTTAATTACCTTTTCAAGGTGCACTCAAGCAACATTTAATGGAAATTTTATTTATTGGGGGAGCGTCTAGGAATATTCCACGTTGTAGATGGTGTAAGTAATTGGGCGGGTGCCTCGCAGTGAAATGGGGCCCATAGAAGACTTCGGTCGCCGAGGCCTCTTCTGGCAAATGTTGAGGCCAAGGGTAGTGAGCGTTTGGTAACCAATGAAATGTTGTTGCAATCGGCCTCCTTGGGGTTTGGTGCCTAGAGCGGTAGCGCGCAGCACGTCATGTTGATCCTACGCGAATGCGTGATTGATGCTCCCTGCTCAGAGAGGATAGTGTGTTCAGAGATTTACAAAAAACTTGAAGATATTGAAGGGATTCTTTGGCAGGATATCAACGTTCGATTTTATCCAGGGGCTCAAAAGGGAGCTAGAGAACATCTCGAGAATGTCAAGATTCACCGGAATCATATGCAGAGGCTGAAAAGAGATGTCGGACATATTAATCGCCGTCACCCAGCGAGTATGGAAGGAGATTATGATAATCCGAAAGGATCTATTTCTTCAACAAGCCGTTTCATTTTGCTAATTTATCTTTTCAATACTTACTTCTTACCCACTGCATATATGTTATACATCAACACCAATAAAGCCGGACCCCCCTAAGTGATGTACCTATACCAAGGTCTCAGGCCAGGGAGAACAGTTGGCACTGCTGAGTATACCTAAAAACCCCACATCTCTATATGTAGCGTCTGTATCCATACAAAATGGTTTGGGAACTCCTTTAGAATCTTGGCGACATACACATGCCAGTCGTCATCCCATGGTCTAGCAGCATAGACTGTCATAGCATACTCCCAGTATGACGGATACCAGCCAGAAGATTCCCAGTTCAGAAGAACCACGGTGTTCTCTGCTGTAATCATGATGTTTTTGCGCTGGAAGTCGGCGTGTGTAAAGACAGGTTTCCCATTCCCTTTGAGTATTCCTGGAAGGACCCTTCGATAAAAGTAAACCCTATGTTGTGCACTTTCACCACTGTCATAGAGGTACTTCTCAATGAGGCCATCCAAGAATTCGTCCTCTGTTTTGAATGTACCATCGACTGCAGGTACTGGCTCTGGTGCCCAGAAGATAGTGTCGCGAAGCTTGGACCCATCCAGACTTCCAAAATACCCTGGGTCTGGTAATTCGCGGATGGCCTGCATTGCCGATCGCAATTGTGCCGCTAATTTGGACTTTTCAGACGCTTGTAAGTCAGCCCAGATATTTTGCAGGGTTTGCCCGTGTATTCTCTCCATGACGATATATGTAACATCCACTCCGTCTCTGAGATTCCGCTTGTCCACCGCAAAGACCTTGGGAATGTGTAAAGTTGTGTTTTTCCGGACGAAGCGCATATTTTCGGCCTCAAGATGTTCAACGCCCGCTCCAAACTTGGTCACATAATGGTCACTCAGGATTGCAGTGCATCTTGATGTCTGATCCTTGATGCGATTTGGCGCGTTTTCTATATCTTCTATCGATGGCAGAGGCTCTGGGAGTCCATCAGAAGTCTCTTGGAAAACAACTTCAAATGTCCACGGTTTGGGATTTGGCGGAGGTGGAGGTGGTGGAGGAGGGGGAGATATTGATTGAGAACGAGGCAAATCACCCATTGTGTTATGACCGTTGTAGCTTTTGGCCAAGAGTGAAGATGATGTCAGGGAGGGAAAAGGACGCTTAGTAGATCATATGAGATTGACCTTGACTGGAGACAGACTGGCTGATGAGGGTGAAAGAAGGATGAATGAATCAGGCATTGGTCGGTGATAGGTGACGTGCCGCGCGCTGTGCCAACCCCGCTTTAAGCGCCAGCCCCCAAGAACAGCAGCCTATGCCATCAAGTTATTGGTCTCAATTTAAGCGCTTGGAAGTGCTTATCATGGGTCGGGCCAAGACCTCAAGACTTCGCCACCAAACAAGTTCATCCCATCTGAGTCTGCTATGCATATGCCATTCAAGCTGGGAGCAAAGTGCAGGGTCTAGTTAATAGGCTTTTTAGGCTTCTAGGTCAGATAACACATTTATAATGCGATAGTTGAAGGCTTTGTTTTTATACGAGCTCCATGTTGCAAGTTAACGCCATTGACTCATTTCACGACACAACTTGTTTATTTTTACAAGGTTCAAGGTCGTGTAGCTTTAGTCTAGAGGGGACCAACAGCAGAATCATTGGTTGTCGTGTAAGCGCTACGGACCTGGCTCTATCTTGTGCTGTTGGTTATGTAACTTTTCACACTTACACATGGATCTTCGGGAGACTATTTGGTAGTAACCACTGATTCAACGTCGCTACAACCAACACCTGTTTCAGGTGTCAACACATCACCAGCATCTTTCTATTTCAGCATGAGCTCAGGCTCCCAGATTAGTGTAGCAAGATCGGACATGACGGAGTGCAAATGTGAGGTTCTATAAGAAGCCACTGCTTTCCAATAATAAAGATATTTAGCTTTAGTATTATTCAATATTGTCTGAGTCTCCTTTTATCGCTTATTACTTCATCCTTTAATTCTAGATTCTTTATCGGCATGACTCTTCCTGTTTATCTTGTTGAGTCTCTCGGAATTCCCCGAAACCACCGTGCTCTGTTTATTCGTCTATATGACGACACCGAAGAAGGCGAGATCTACCACGTGACGGGTAATGTTCAGACTGGCATGAGATTTGAATATCAAATTGCCAAGAAACCTCAAGAGTCCGGTTCATTTGTTGCCCAACATTACTTAGGTTACATCTCTCCTTCGGACCGTCAATTCTTCAAAGAGATCTGCCAATCCAATCCACCTCCCGCCAAGCAATTCAATGGGAGCAAGAGAATCAATCCTCGTCAGCCTTTGAGGCGATGCCAAGAATGGACAGCCGAGACTATAGCCATGCTGCAGAGCCATGGTGTTCTCATATCAGAGGGATCTGTTGTCAACACTGCACAACCGAGCTTGAGGCGTTCAGTTGGCCGCACCTATGGGCAGTCTTCAAACCAATCTAGCCAGGGCAGATCTTCGTGAAGCAGCCATCCTGTTGATGGGCAGACCTCTAGCGATGGTTATTGGACATTCAGCTCACAGTACGGCGATTATTATCATGTTGCAAAGGATGGACGCACCCTCTGGGCAAGCCAGCAGCGTGCCGGATCAAGTCAAAGCAGGAGTTAAGAAGTATTGGCATATTGGTCTTGGTTTGGCTACTATTGTCCTTGATCATTAGTATCTTGTCTGTTTTGGTGTACTAGAGCGACAACTCGGGCAGCATGCCAACTAACTTTTAATATCTCGCATGCAACATACCAATACGTTGATGAAATTATGGCCGTGAGAAATTTGCCTAATACGATGGTGCGCAACGCTTACTCGCTTCGTGTTCGTCCGTGTTTCGTCCGAATTCAAATATGCTCTACCATTCGCTTCTCAAACAGGGTAGCGTTGCGCAATAAATGGGGCAGGGTCCAAAGAACGACCATGTATTTGCAAGATCAGTAATTGGTACTATGGAAGACACGGAGACGTTAAGAGGAAGGAAGAACGGTTGAAAAGCTGGTATATAATCAACGGGCACCTCAAATGTCAGTGGTTGATCCATCACCAGCACTCATCAAAACACCATGAGCACTCGATCCTGTGAGATAACCATCTTGGGCGCCACAGGGTGGACCGCCACAATCTGCGCACAGCACATTGCCAAGACCTTCCCAACAAACACGAAGTGGTGCATTGCAGGTCGTTCAGCCGCAAAGCTTGAAGCTCTGCGCCAAGACCTACGGACCATCGATCCCGATCGACTGGAGCCGGACACTTACCTCATCCCTCAACTCGACGGTGAGGGTCTCGATCCTCTTGTCAGAAACACCAAAGTTCTGATCAACGGCATCGGACCATATCACAGCCATGGTACTCCCGTTGTTGAAGCATGTGCTCGGAACGGCACCCATTATGTCGACTTTAGTACCGAGACTGCATGGATCGCCCAGATGATTCGTGATTTTCACGAGGTGGCCAAAAACTCGGGTGCAATTATCATCCCGGCTATCTCGGGATCAAGTTCTCCGTCTGATCTTGTGGCGTGGCTGATCGCTTGCTATCTTCGAAAGCAAGGCCTACCTGCAGCATCTGAAATCGTATGCTCTGGAAAACTCAGCATCCTCGGGATGCAAGGTGGCTCCCTACATACCGTTCTTGACGTGGCCGAGACTTATGGGATTAATGGCTGGTTGACTTCTGACACCTCGGTCTTGTTGCCAGACCCTAAGCATGTGGTCAAGAAAAGCAAGGGACTTCTGGGTCATCGTTACGACCAACATCTTGGGCATCTGGCAACATCCTTCGTTGCGTGGGGTAATGAGTCAGTCGTCCAACGATCAGCAGCCTTGGACCCGAAAATTTACGGACATAACTTTGTGTTCAAGGAGTACAGCCCAGCCACTGGCCTTTTCGCTGCACTACTCATGCACATTGTCACAAAACTGGGCATTTTCTTGCTTGCATTGCCTTGGTTCAGATCCTTCGTTCGTGGTAAGTCCTTCGATCGAGGATCTGGACCCGACAGAGACGAAAGCCGCAAGATGGAGAGTGCGGAATGGAAAGCAGTTGGCTATGTGGCCGGCAAGAAAGAACCAGTGGCGTTGGCAAAGTTCAGCTACAAGGGAGCGCTGGTTGACATGGCCGCAATTCTAGCCGTGGAGGCTGCAGCGTCAATCAATCAGATGAACAAGAATGAGGCTACTGGTGCTGGACTATTGACGCCATCAACATTGGGCATCACATTTGTGGACCGACTTCGGGCAGCAGGCTTTGATCTCATGGCCGAGGGACTTGAGAGCCATTGATTGAGTTTTATTCCCGGGTCATGTGTATTATCAATTATTACTATCCAACGCAGCTCTAGGGTACCGGCTTGGCGGAGAAAGTCGGCTGTTGGTTCTCAGACCCTGATCATGGGTTGCCACGGAAGCGGAGAGCTCTAAAGATGGCCGATACCGCATGAAAGGGCGCGATTCTAGCGCGAGAAATAAATTATCTCCAGCCTCTCATATTCCGCGATGCCATGTAAAGTACGTTAAACACGAGCGTGGTGTTCTGAAAGTATCCCGAGGGTCCGAATGATCAGCGTAGAGACTGTCATTAGTTGGGCACCGTCCCTCGAGTAGAGCGTAAATGATCTGATAACCTTATTCATTATCTCGGAACTCGGCACATGGATCAATCTTTTACAGCAGCCTCTGGCGTGACAAAAAGTTGCTAAACACAACCTTGACGATAATGGGTTAGACTGGAGTAGCGTGACAGGGTGATGAAGAGTTATGCATATTGTGAGAGTTATTATTTTACCTCATCTAAGAGGGTCCAGAATGTTCCCCCACGTGAATGAAACGGCCAAGCGAGCCGAAATGGGAGGGGTCTGGAACAGGCGAGTGAAGCTAGATCACCGTTAGTCACGAAAATGCTGGTGAAAATTTCATACGAGGTCGAGAAGCCCCGATGCAAGCCTGATCAAGCTAGTCGTATGGCGTAGTGGAGAGAACAAATCAGGTGTTGTTAGCCGAGGGCGAGTGACCTGTTTTAGTAATATTGCCTCGCGAAAACTTCTGCAGTGAGTTGAAGTCTAGAGTTGAGGCTGGATAGATTAGATAGATCTCATGTCTCAGAGATGATCTGCAATCACCATCGTAACAAGAACCAAGAAAGCAAAATTGTGGCTGATGATCACAGAGACTATTACCTAAAACTAGCGTAAAAAGCTCATCTTACCCTCGTCAATGGGAGCGTCCCACAGTCCATCACATGCTAGTCATGGACCTAGTCCCCTTTATCAATCAGATCCATCTTATCAATCGGCCTGGACCCCGCTCGATCCGTCCAAATTCCCATTTTGGGTCTAGAACACGTGCATAGCTCTCTTTATCTGATCAGTGGCTGCGGCAGTTCGGCACAGCTGAACGAAAAATTTGCCTGCTGCATGCAGAATTCCGCTTCGTCACTCTGTCACTCTCAGTGGGCGGAATTAAGGGTTCTGGAACGCCATGTCTTAGTATGGCCAGTGGCTTGCATTCCTGGGAGGGCTGATGGTTACTTGGACTTGGCTGCCAAGAAGTGATATCGCCAAGAGGTGAGATATCGATACGTTGCCAAGACGGGCACTTGTTGTTACCAAGATTCAATATGGGACTGAAAGAGACGAAGTGAGTATCGTCTGCAGCGATTCAAAGAATATATCAACTTGAAGCTGTAAGGACAGTTGACTGACCTCCTGGAGCCATGCCCACAAACACGAGACCGCACTAACCAAGCGCAAACTCTCGGTCTGCCTCCGACCCTGGGAAAGTCTGCATCCAAGAAAACGGGTCCAAAGCATCTCCTCAACATGGCCCATCCCTTCCAGTCCCCAAAAGCTGATGCTAATCAACAAGCCACAAACCCATGACCCAGGTTTCTCTCTGCTAACACTAAACCAATAGCCGTTGTCCAAAACGAACGATATTTGGCGATCACTGATCTAGAATGCAGCCATGGAATCTTCTGAGGGGTCTTTTGGTAACAATCACCGTTTATGGAATAAGAGGTATTTTATCCATATTGGGCCGCGATGTTACTTAAAGATCAACTACCGAGCACTTTAAAGCTCTTTCTGTTTCTCGGGTCATTCAGTTCTTCACTGTTTACTTGTCTCGTATCAAAGCCTCGAGCACCAGCCACTATGTGGTCCCCCACTACAATGCCGGCATTAGCAATCGTGCTGTCAGCACTTTCTTTCCTCCCCAGCACATCAGCTACTGTCCCCCTTGAAGGCTATGGCAAGGACGACTACCCCGTACCATGTGCCCAAGCGTGTTCATACGGAATGCCCTACAATCTCGACTGTCCCGAGTACGCAGGCATGACTGCTGAGGAGAAGGCCGAGGCATACCCATCAGCGGCATGCTTCGCGAATGACACCTCGTACTTGACCTCCATGGCATACTGCATTCACAACTATTGCCCCAAGAGTGTCAAGAGCCACGAGATTGAGTACTTTTGGGAGGTTAAGATGATTTACGACTCTGAAGGCTTGACCATTCGATGGCCTTACACTGAAGCCTTGGCTCAGGTAAACACCACGACTCCGCCGAAGCCAATGTCTCCCGAAGAGACGGTGTTTAACCGCACCATCTCTCTTGATGCAGCTACCTATCAGAGCTTTATGAATGGTGTCAAAGGATACAAGGCTGTCGCCAAGAACGAGTCCATGTATTCGTAAGTGACACAGTGGCTCATTCTCGTGTTACCAACAAGACTGATTATCTATAGTATCCTGGCCTTCATGAGCTGTGTTATAGTCCCCATCGGCTTCTCTCTCCTTCGCTTCCTCCCCCTCCCAGCATCATTGAGAAGCAAGTTCTATGGCTATTTCATCGACCCTCCGGCCTGGGGTAAGCAGCACAGCGTCGCTACACTTGGAATCGGCATGGTTCCTACCCGAGGTCAGGCTCTCTTTATCCTCTACATCATCGGCATCAACTGCCTGGCCACGTTTGCAGGATACCCCAACTACGCCCCCAATGGCATCTTCCCAGATCGCCACTATGAGCTTATGCGTCATATCGGTAACCGTGCTGGTTCCGTGGCATTCGCCAACATTCCGGTCGTTATCCTCTATGCAGGTCGTAGCAGCGTGCTTCTTCGACTGACGAATTGGTCTTACTCGACCTTTCTTCTTCTTCACAGATGGACTGCCACCATCTGCGTCGTCCAAGTCGCTCTTCACTCACTCCTCTGGCTTCGAATCATGATTGAGGGAGACTCGTATCCTTTAGTCCTCAAATACCCCTACTGGTATGTCGGTATTGTTGGAACTGTCGCCTTCTCTGCCTTGGTCCCTTTCTCAATGCTCCCAATCCGAAAAGTTATGTATGAGGCCTTCCTCATTACGCACATCGTCTTGACCATCGGCGCTCTGGTCGGTTCCTGGTATCACATTGTTTTCCTCTACGAAGACAAGGGCGGCTTTGAGATCTGGCTCATAATCGCCTTTTGTTTCTGGGGCCTTGAGAGAATCCTTCGCATTCTACGCATCTCCAGATATGGTATAAAGAAAGCATATGTCACTCGCATTGATGACAAGTATTTGCGAGTTGACATCCCAGGTGTTGATGCTCATGGCCACTGCTTCGCTTACTTCCCTACGCTGTCCTGGCGCGTTTGGGAGAACCACCCTTTTTCAATTGTCAACTGCAGCAAGGGCCAGCTCGATGGAGAGTCCGTGGTTCCAAGCTCCGCTTCGCAAACCCAGTCTGAGAATGAGGGTGCCATCTCACCAACTGAGGCATCAGCTTCCAAGGAGATGGGCGGCGCCATGTCCAACATCCGCCAACTTCAAGTCCACAACAGCACCACTAAGCCTGGCATCACGCTGTTCGTCCAGAACCTCCGTGGTATGACCGCCAAGCTCGCCAAGAAAGCCGACACTGGCGTCGCCATCCCTGTTCTCATCGAGTCTTCTTATGGTCACGAAGACGCCAGTCGCTTCGAGCCCACCATCGAATACCCCAACACTCTCGTCATCTCTGGTGGTGTCGGCATTGCTGGCGTCCTGTCATCTCTCCAAGCCTCCCTATCAATATACGCCAAGCCCCTGGGAACCACTAAGCTATATTGGGGAATTAAAAGTAAGGGCCTGGTCGATGTTGTCAAGAGTATGATTCTAGGTGGAGATGCCACTGAAGATAAAGAAGCTGGTAAATCCTCCAACTGGGGCCATATCGAGACCCATATCTCGGTTGGCGAGCGCATGGATATTAAGAGAGTGTTGACGATGGAATTGGAGAAGGCCGTTGGCGGAACAACTGTTATCGTTTGTGGTCCACATGCAATGTGTGATGAAGCTCGGTATGTCTGTGCTGCGTTGGGGAGACATGGTGTTGTTGTTCGCTATGTTGAAGAATCCTTCACGTGGTAGACATGGCAATATGAGAGGTGGAATGTAAATATTTAGAAGCATTGGCAGATACTTTATGACGAAATTATTTGCTATTGCATTTATCTTTGATGAGTGTTAAAAATCTACCATTAGTTAAGGCTGCATCGGGCAATCCTCGTCGACAGACCTGCGTCAATCTGAATTAGCCAGAATCGGGATTATACTCACAGCATATGATCCAACTACCAATGGCTGGATCACCTTCCAAATGGCGACAGCCAGAATATCTTCGGATATTCAGAGCGCCCTGACATTGACAGTTTGAAACCCCAAATAATGCTTTTAGTAGATGAGTTTCCAGCACAGTCCGGCGCCAGGATTTGATAGTCAGCAGATTGAGGGGAGTCTCATCTTGATTTGGAATACTACGCTTACTGTAAAGGATTCATCTGGCATGCCGAACACTTTCATTGGGCTGGTCTGTGCAACAGGTGCATGGTGCTACGAAAAGAGCTGGGTGATGAGTGCAGAGGTGTAGGTAGGGCTCTTATCAACCTTGCCCAGGTGTTGAACTGACTTGAGGGTGCAGCGGAAAGAATACGATGACCTTGAAGGGCTTGAAGAGGGACCGAATGTATAAATGCCTTACCTTGATGATGTCATGCAAATTTCAGCACCGGCAGACTAACTGACAAGACTTCATTGCCCGGACGAAGTCTTTTGCCAACAAGATGTACTTCGTCCCTGGCATCGATGATACATCTGGATTTTGGGAGAGTCATCCCGCTTGATGGGACTATTGGGGAGACCTCATTGGCGGTGCTAGTGTCTGGGAGGTAGTCTGGCAGAGGCTTATGGTACTAAACAAGGTGACCTGTCTCGAGATACCTAGGCTATAGGTCCTCTATAAAAGAAGGGCGATAGATTTTTATCCTCCTTTACTTATTTAATAAGCTGTATAATTATTTTTTACTACCGTAATCTTCTAACCTAGCAGCTAGCTGCGTAATGCTTAAGACAAATGCTAGTGCCAATCACGCAAGCCATCACGCAAATCCCGCACTTTATAGCACCATAGCTACTTTGCGCTATAATTTACTGACTGGACATATTATCTCAGACCTAATAAACGCATATTCAAGAAAGTCTAGACCAGCCCTGGCACCACTCCCCCTAAAATGCTATCACCCAGCTTTATCGCATCACGCAATAGATAATTCTCGGATAACACGGCATTTTGCCTTTTCGCCTTTCTTTGGCTTGCTGGAATGAGCGACAACGGCGGTAGAGACTAGAATATATAAAATGTGACTTCCCATGGTAATTTTTATCTTAGACCAGAGACAGCCAGAGTACGATAAAAGAGTCTTTGAAAATGTCTAGTAAAGAAGGCCTCGCTGAATCCCATCCCGCTGGAATTTTCGAAACTCAGCCTATCAAGCGTCAGAGGTGGTATCATCTCTTCGGCAAAGATGTCAGCCACGTACCAGTCGACGAAGGCTACTTGACAGGCTCAGACACCGCTTCCCTACACAGCGAGACTGTGAACAACCATCATAATGTCTTTACTGCTCCCGAAGCCGTGGATATCTACAAGATAGTAGATGGCTTCGAAGGTGCCCACCGCTTCGAGCCTTCTGCTACGTGGGAAGCCCACGAGGAGGAGAAGCTGGTAAGACGGGTATGTCGCTCACGTAACCACGTTTTGCATAAACAGCAATACTAATCCCGATGGTAGCTTGACTGGTTCATCGCAATTCCCGCCTGCATTATGTTCTTTGCTCTCCAGCTGGACCGCGGCAATATCGTTCAAGCTCTGTCGGATGGCATGCTAAGTAAGCTCACGGTAGAATGCCAGTTTTATATGCCACCAGCACTAACCCTGTCCAGATGATCTTGGCCTCACGACAAATGACTACAACAATGGCATGACTATATTTTACTGTTCGTTCTTATTCGCAGAACTCCCATCACAAGTCATCGGGAAGAAGCTTGGACCAGACGTCTGGGTCCCTATTCAGATGGTACTTTGGAGTATCGTGGCAATGTCGCAGGCTGCTTTGCAAGGAAAGACTAGCTTCTTTATTTGCCGCTGGTTACTTGGAATGCTCGAAGGAGGTAACTGCTCATCAACGCTGGATAACTATGTTATCCTGGCATACATTCGTTTGACCCCATGAGCTCCTGACTAACATACATCCAGGCTTCATCCCTGACACCATTCTTTATCTTTCATACTTCTACAAGAATGTAGAGCTACCCAGACGCCTAAGTTGGTTTTGGACATCTTACCAGGGCACACAGAGCATTGGTGCCTTCTTGGCATACGGTATTCTTCACCTTAGGGGCCACAGTGGGCTGCATGAAGGCTGGAGGTATCTCTTCTTGATTGAGGGCTCCTTTACTGCAGTTATCGGTATATTGACCTTCTTCTACCTACCGCCATCCCCTACACAGACGGCTCGTACGGGCTGGAAAGGTTTACTGCGACCCAAGGCTGGGTGGTTTTCTGAACGCGAAGAGATCATCATGGTAACACGTGTTCTCCGGGATGATCCTGGAAAGGCTACCATGCACAATCGGCAGGGCTTAACGGGCAGCCTGATCTGGGAAGCTCTCACCGACTACGATATGTGGCCTATCTATCTCATCGGCCTTTCCTGGGGAATCCCCAACGCTCCTCCCCAAGCATATATTACGCTGACTTGCAAGGCTCTTGGTTTCGATACCTTCCATACCAATCTTCTTACCATCCCGGCGTATGTCTTGTTCATCGTCCAGCTACTGTTCTGGACGTGGGTATCCGAGAGAATCAACCAGCGTGTTCTTCTCGGCGTTATTGGCCAACTGTGGTCCCTGCCACTTCTGGTTTCCCTGGTAGTCTTGCCTCCCATCTTCCCGGGGTGGAAATGGGCAAAATGGACTCTCTCTACGCTTCTTGTCGGCGCTCCCTATCCCCATGCGATTCTTGTGGGCTTGACATCTCGCAATGCCGGATCCGTCCGCACTCGCACTGTTGGCTCCTCGCTCTATAACATGAGCGTTCAAATGTCAAGCATCATATCCTCGCAGATCTACCGTAAGAGCGATGCACCATACTATTACACTGGAAACAAAGCACTACTTGGAGTCTTGGGGTATAATATCCTAATCTATATCTTCATCAAGCTCTACTATGTTCGGGAGAATAATAAAAGAGACAAGATCTGGGAAGGTATGAGCAGAGAGGAGAGAATTAGCTATCTAAAGACAACAGCAGACCAGGGAAATAAGAGGCTCGATTTCAGGTTTGCTTCATAGTTACTGCTTGAAGAAATTTTTTTACTGTCCGAACAGAAGTTCGAAATAGGTAGTTTCTTTCAATAGGATTGTACTTAAGGGCAACCTTCTGAGGATTTCCACTTTTGCTAGAACTGATAAATTAGCAGAAAGCTTTCTTTAATATAGTTAGCTAATAAATTTCAAGCAGAGTGAGACCTCTAGGGTTTGTTTAAAGATCGAGAAGTAAGGGATCAATTTCACCAAGGCCAGTAGGTAATTGGAGGATGGCGAATTTTCCCGTTACAGTCTCAGTGGGTGTGGTGTTGTTTGTGGGGTTGTTAGGCTCATTAATGTAATGATTGAGGGATGAGTTGTGAGTGAAAAGTGCTCTAAATATTTAAGGATTGATTTGCAAGTAGGAATTATTCAGGCTATATTTATATATAGATATTATACAGCACTATCAGAACTTGGCAGAAGTCTACCCAGACCTGAATCACCTTGCTGGACTCTTTCAGACTTAAGCGCCGTTTCCATTATAGGCAATCAGATTAGGACTGCCAGAGAGGGTACCAGCAATCTTGCCAGAGGTTCCAAGGGCCTTAATTCGGCTTGCGACGGAAGCTGGGGTAGTAAGACCTTCAAGAGCCTTGAGGTAGAGGGCAAGACCAGCAACATGGGGAGAAGCCATTGAAGTACCACTGATAGAGTTGGTGGCGCTGTTAGAGCCAATCCACGCAGACAGAATGCCTTGACCGGGAGCAAATATGTCGACACCAGCGCCTTTCAATAGTTAGCCAGTCATTCTAGGGGCCAAAAGGAAAAAGATGAGCATACCGTAGTTGGTGAACGAAGTAGGTCTCCAGGCAGAGGTGAGAGCAGCAACAGTGATGGCGTTGGCGGCATTGGCAGGGGACTGACTCGACACGGGTAGAGGGTTTCCATCCTCATCACCGTTTCCAGCAGCAACAACAGACAGGACTCCTGAGTTGTATGCAGCGTCAATCGCTGTCACCCAAGCCTGAGATGCGTCGCCACCTAAATTGGCCATTAGTGGAAGAACGTTATGACACGGGCAGAGGAATCATACCAAGAGAAAGGTTGATAACGGCCTTGCCGGCGCGGCCCTTGGAGGTGATATCATTCACAGCCCAGTTGAAACCAGCGAGAACACCAGAATCAGTTCCCTCGGCTCCCTGGAACACCTTGACAGAAACAATGTTTGCCTATCGGCGTTAGTACGGTCTTGTCAATATATGGCCGCAAGTACTTACCTTCTTAGCAACACCATAAGTGGAGCCGGCAATAGTGCCAGCAACATGAGTACCGTGCCCAAGAGTATCTGTGTTAGCTCCTGAGAAGATGCTATAGCCTGCAACAGCGCGGCCACCGAATTGAGAGTGTGAAATCAGAACACCGCTGTCGACTACATAAGCATAAGAGCCCTCTCCAGCAGATGTATCATAGATGTAGCTAGTAGAGCCGGAGGTGCGGTGGGAGATCGTTCCAAGACCCCAGGGAGCACCCGATTGGGTTGTCAGGGCCCTGTCAGACAATTCACTGGACTGCTCAAAGCTGAGCTTCACGACCTTATCAGGTTCGACGAAGGCGACCTTGTTTCTTGTAAGTAGGAGCTCTTATGTTCGATCACTGAAGCTTACCTCAGGGCTGGCCTCAATTTCCTTGATAGTGTCCTCATCGAACTGTCCAGCGTAGGCATTCCAGTTCTTGATATTGAAGGTATGTTCGATACCCGCAGTGTCACGCTTGGAAAGGCTGCGGCGATGAACATCCCCCACCCACTGAAGGTGAGACTCAACCTTTGCATTAGAAGCAGAGGACTTGAGGGTGACAATGTATTTTCCGGGGATCACGTCTGAGCCCTTGCTGGGTGCCGTAGGAGCAGCAAGAGCAGCAGGCAAGAAAGCTCCCAGGTAGAGAGCGAGGCGAACAAGGCTAGCCATCGTGAACAAACAGAGAGATAAATGGAGAAGTCGTGATGGAGATGATATCGAGAAGGGAGATTCGAGGGCTCTTGGCTACGATTTATAGTCATCCACAGACTCTAGAGAAGCGGTCTCTAGATGCCGTTCACATTTCTTGGCAAATTGCCTTATTGGCGGGATATATTGTGCAACAAGTTCGGGACTGGGCATTTGCTTAGCAGACTTGGCACAGCTTCCTAAACGGTCCATTGGCCGATGCACCCCAGAACGGAAGGTTACACTGTTACGGGATCGACAGAGGAACTATTGCTAAAAGACCACGGGGAACAGAAATGGCGTCAAGAAGCGCATTGACTTTCGCCATTATAGTCTCGGAGCGCGTTATAATTGACCTAATGGGCAGGCAATTCTTCAGTCATCTGGCCGTTAAGAGGGTTCCAGATAAGCAAGGTGGAGATCAGAACCCTTCGACTCTAACCAAATTGACACTAATGCTTCCGGTGTGTAAAACAACAAGTAAGCTTATCAGTAAAGATGTAAGCTTATCAGTTCTATAATTAAAAACAAGTGACTATTCCTTAACTAGCTGAATTTCCGGTTTTCAGAAGAGTAATAGTAAAAGAGATAAATAATTATATCAAACAGAGGCGGGTATTCTAGGTCATTTAGATAATAGGCTGGCTTAATATATAGTTTCGAAGAGTTTGTCTTTAACAGACGTTTACAAACCTCATCAGACACACTGTAACACAAGGTGTAGTGACTTGTAAGCAATAATTAAATAGCTAAATAAGAATAAACTCCTTCCTTTCTCTTACCCCAGTTCTTTCCTCATCTAGTGCCCGTCCATACATATATCTGTCCACAAAACAATCACCAACTATTTTAAACTCCTCCCCAAACTGCCGAAGTATGATAGGAACAGAACATCCTAAAGCAATGCATATAATATCGTTAGCATTTATGTTATCCGACGCCAGACAGAAGAGGCCTGTAGTGGTGATAACAAATTTGCGACCTTTCATAGCTGTCTTGAAGTAATTTTCCAACGCTTGGGACATTTCATCAGTTGACATTTCTGGGGTCGCTTGGATGTATCGCTGCAACATCTCATCTGGTTTCCACCCTTGATAACGCTGGGCTAGAAATCGGGTAAAGACTTGGTATGTTCGCCCAATGACATCGACTGATGTGGAGCTTGGATACCTGAACCGGTTCAGCGACAAGGTGCTACAGAATGATTCGTGGTCGTCGTCACTCAAGGGGCTTTTGTAGCTTGTAAACACCCAATACCACTGCAAAAAGGCCATCAGGTAGGCGCTGGTACTTGGGGCATGCTCTAACCCAATACCAACGTAGTCGGCCGTGCCGAGGACGATGCCCGTGATAGACAGCTTTCTTCTCCGACTGGAGAGACATGTCGAAGATCTAGTATCTTTAGCGGCGTTGAAATGCCTATTGAAGTTCCAGGCAAGAGGCTTTCGCCAGCTAGAGCCGTTTGACCAATCTGGAACCCACGAAGGAAGGATGTGGATGTTATCAGTCAGAATAGGGTTAGACGCACAGCAGATTATATCGAGGCTACCAGCTTTCGCAATCAGATAGTCAACAATATCCGTATATACGTGTCGTGGATCGAGCTTGTAGTTGACTTGGAATTGTGACTGGTCTTTCTCTGGGAGTATCCCCAGGAGAGCATAGAGCTTGTCCCGTGGGTCACGACAGAGTTTATCGGCACACAGCAAGAGGCAGCTGAAAAGATCTGCGCTTCCAGCATCATGCAATGAATGTAATGACTGGAGAGTGCTCGGCCCGAAACCCACCAAACAGTCCACATACGTGACTGATCGCAAAGACAAGGCCTGGCGCCCTTTCTCCAGATGGAAGGCTCTCATCAGGTCCACCTTGCAAGCTCGGAGAAGCTTAGATGCCTGGAGATAGATGTCCCACGAATGAGCAGAGTTTCCGCAGAACACGGTCACCTGCCGCGCATTGAAGATCTCCTGCACAACCCAGAGTCTTCGCCAATAGTCCCTCTCAAATAAATCCACGAGAGCTTGCCAATCACGCTTGCGCTTGCGGTTGTTTATGAGGGCAGCTAGCGCCGTCCGTGAGTTGTTACACTCCGCCAGTTCACAGAGCAGTTCAGTTGCAGCGTAGCTGTCATTGGCTTCTGGTCCCAACCAAAGAGCGACCATGGAGGCTTTTTTGTATATCGAAGTCATAAGACCAACTTGATAGCTTCTTTCTTCATCGTCTAGCTGGTTGATACATATTGCATCTGCCCATATAATGACAGAAGTGGATATCGATCTGATTCTGGACAATGCATGCCACAGACTCGTTGTGACAGGAAACTGGTGGCCATCTAGTTCAATGACTCTGGTTTCAAGAGGATCGCCCCATGAGTAGGAAATTGCGATGTAATCCTGTATCGTGTCCAGCGAAGTGTGAAAGAGTTGGCAACGGATCTTGGTTGAAACATCCGACAAGATTCGAAGAAGACGGATCTCATGCTTCTGTGAGTTTAAACTGCGGTACTGGAAGGCTGTATCCCCCAAGGCCCTTGGCTGGGGACTCGAAGAACGGTGGCGCAGACGCTTATTCGGCCGTTCAGTTGAGTCCGATAATGGTGGAGGCTGCGATATAGAATATGGTATTACGAGCTTCTATATATCGACTGAACTTTCTAACATGGTGACGACTTGTTGCATCCGGATTTGAACAAGGAGATCCCAGGGCGTTGCCTGTAAATGGAGGAACGGAGCGAATACTCCCGGGGAGAGGCTGAAGAGACGAAGACCTGGATAGCAATTGAGGTGGCGACATGTCCTTTTTGCTGCAGCCCGGAAGTTCACCCTGTGAAGTTGCGTGGATCTCGTGTCGCTCAGATGTATATTTCATCTCAGCCATATTGTGGGATCAGGTCTAGTTGTTACCAGATTGCAAAAAAGTAAATTAATGGTAAAGAAAAGACATCTTGTATTGCAGTTTTACCGAAGAGATTGGGCAGAAATTATAAGCCTAACCAATAAAGTATGCCCTGCAGTCAGCCTTAATGTACATATTGGGGGAGCAGAACTAATCTCTATTAGTTTAAAAATGTAAGATAACCCAATTCGGGCCTAATCCAGCTTTAGCCACTTGCCCTGTAAGAAATTGTAACGCCTGGGGGAAAAGAATATAGCAGCCTACTTAGTGGTAAACTCTGTAGCTGGTCTTAACTTATCTGCCTGGCTAATCCTATTCTGGTTTGTGTATTAAGCTTACCTAGGAAAGAATTCTTTAATAGAAAAGTATACAAGATGGTTAGCTTTACTTCTTTATTATTAATGAAGGATGTTTCTATAAGTTCCACCAGCCTAAGACAGTATCTTTTTACATCAATTTTAGGACAAACTCGTGTCAGCATGATACCTACTCCACGCGTCAAGCCTACACAAGATAAGACAGCATGGGTCTGCCAAGAAAGCAGTGTAGTTGAATAGCCGAGATGAATTGAATTGTTGGTGATGCCATAGAGGACAGGGAAGGATTTAGCGTCTCTTTATAGAGTCGCCCTGCTGATAGCACAAAGATCTTAGCAAACCGTGTCAATCCTGAACAGTAGTACCCTCAACGTGTGTAAAAGCAGTCGCAATTTGCCCTTTTTTTATATTTAAAATCATCATATAGGCTCCAGCAATTATTTCAACTTTATTTACAGTATCGAGATTGTAAGACTCAAGCCAAGGAGAACCTAAATGCAGCACCGTGAGACAATTTACGTTACCACCATGCCCTCGCATCTTGCTTGGCGTACCCCTGCTAAACGGGACGAGAGAAGAGAGTACTATGCAAATCTGATCTGATTACTGCATGATGTTGGACAAGCCTGGCTGCAATACATGGTGTTGGTTACAGCAATGCTTCAATGCGCCATTTTTTTTTATCTCTGTCCACAACCAACAACTCCTACTCTTTCACTCTTGTTTAACGGACTGAGTCCTGTGTGCTGATTTAGTTATTAAAAAATGGACAAAGCTGACATGGTACCGGCGGCAGTCACCAGTGAAACAAACCCACGAAATCCGACAGAGATTCTTCCTGAATCAATTTCTCCCGAGATGTCTAGCCAAGGAGGACAGGAACTTGTTGCAGCACAAGTACGTAGCCCCGCTCGAATCTGGATTGATGATATTTTAATCGCGAGATAGCTTCAGGATGAAAACGAAGAGGACGACAATGACTCGGCACTGGGGGAAGACTTGTAAGTACTATATCTACCTGTTCTATTGCCTCCTTTTGTAATCGGTCACTAATGCAACACGCTAGTGCAAGCTCGACTGCTTCCCTCGCCTCAAGCATTCTAGAATACCGAAAGTTTCAGGGTCGAACCTTTAATAGTGACAAGTACGAGACTGAATATTTCGCGCCAAATGATGAGAGGCAGAGGGAGTCCATTGACATCTCGTAAGGAATACTCTATGCAACCAAGATCTGATCGTCCAGCTGAAAGTTAGCAAGCCATCATTATCTCATGTTACTTCTCGACGGCAAGCTTTCGCTCGTCCCTTGGACAGATGACTTGAAGGCCAGTTTATCATCGTGTTCTAATGTCATGCTTAAACTAACGATATGCAGAAGGTACTTGACATCGGAACCGGGACAGGTAAGCGACGCATCAGAGAACGGCGACAACAGGAAAGCAGCTGACGATCAAACAGGTATATGGGCAATGTACGGATGAGTCCCGTATCCCACAGGGAGAAGCTGCAAACACTGATGCCTTACAGCGACTTTGCCGACCAATATCCCAACGCCGAGGTCATTGGAACAGATCTTTCCCCAATACAACCAGATTGGGTACCACCAAATGTCCGATTTGAACTTGAAGACGCAACTGGTAATTGGACTTGGTCTAACGGCACCTTTGACTTTGTTCATATGCGCTACTTGATTGGCGCTATTGCTGATTGGGGCGCGTTGTTTAAAGAAGCGTTCCGCTGTTGCAAACCTGGAGGCTTCGTCGAATCTGTTGAGGTCAATCCAACTTTCCTCAGTGATGATGAGACAGCTAGCGATGTGATGGCAGTGCAGACATGGAATAAGCTTTTCAGAGAGGCGAGTAAAGCTTTTGGTCGTAGCTTTTGTGAGATCGACGGGGACGCGGAGCTTCTTGCTGCTGCTGGATTTGTAGACGTGCAAGTTACTGATTTCAAGGTATAGTCCTTCTCATACATCGCCCTTTCTAACTGTTGTGTCTGACATCACCGAGGTTCCTGTCGGCGGATGGGCCAAGGACTCCAAGTTACGTCAAGTCGGCCAGTTCGTTCGCGCGACGATTGAAAACGATCTTGAAGGTAAGTAACACGTGGGCTTTGCTATTCAGTCTTCTAAAAGATTGCAGGATACACCCTCATGGCGTGGCAGCAGATTTTGGGGTGGCCCAAAGATGAATATCAGTTATTTCTAATGAACATGCGAAAGGCTCTTAGAGATAAGAAAGTGCATAGTTATATAGGCGTTCGCTTTATTAACGCCCGCAAGCTATAAGATATAAGGTAGATAGAGACCTAGGAAATTGAGAATATATAATAAGGTATATAACTAATTAATCTTATATATATGAATAAATAAAGTGAAATTAGTAAAAGAATA